>APFE030992050.1:34107-49240 GCA_000404065.3 Pinus taeda | reverse complement strand
ATTTTCTTCATTTTATTGTATATGACATTATGACATGATGAGATACATTATTATATTTTTTATTGATATTTTGAGGCTGAGTTGGGACTCAGGAGTCAGGACTTACTATTCAGGACATGATTCAATGTTATGTGTGATTTTAGCACTAGAAATGATATTAAACATATTATATATTAGTTCTTTTATCATATTTATGTGTCAATGTATTTACTATTTATTTTATGTTGTAGATGGTTTAGATATTAAAAAAATTGAAAAAAAAAAAAGAAATTTTTTGTACCAAACGATTTTTTCCTCGCACGGATATTATCCCGATAACGATTAATGCAACATTGATTTAATGTGAATAATGAAATGATGAAGAGTTGTTTGTAGTAATGATTGAAAAGCATTTAAGAATTTTGCAATCAGACTTCAGAAGAAAAACATACAGATTGTAAAAATAGTCCAAATAAGGTGTTCAATTAACAAATCTTATTTTTCACATTTCCTATTTTACAATTAGATTTTCAAATGATTATAATTTAGATAACAACAGTGAAAACAATAGTTACAATAGGAAAAACATCACCAGTAAATTGCAGCACAAGAATCTTGTGAAAATCTTTGTATTAATGACGCTCTAGCAGCATGGAAAAAGCACAATTCTCAATAGAAAAATTACAATAATCACGAACCAACCCCCAATACTTCGAGTGTATGAAGTATTTAAAAAAAAATTCCAAAAGATTACAATGAATGTCGCACCGACATAGAATTCTATTATTAATTACAAAATAACTTAATTGACTAATGTGACCAAAAGAGGTGAATTTTGTGAAGTGATCTGGACATCTCGCACTTTTTTGGTGGAGAGCAGTTGCTGAGTTGCCACGATTTGGGTGTTGCATTGGTGGAGATGATCTCTTTCTTTACTCTTGAAATTCACACAATTTATCCCACTGCTCTACATCTGGGATGGTGATTTTTGTTGCCTTGTGGTAGATCTCATCTACCTCAGTATAT
This sequence comes from Pinus taeda, assembly GCA_000404065.3. Lineage (NCBI taxonomy): Eukaryota > Viridiplantae > Streptophyta > Pinopsida > Pinales > Pinaceae > Pinus > Pinus taeda. Next base: position 48,235 of record APFE030992050.1, on the reverse strand, counting down.
CGAGAAAATGTGGGATTTACCACGAAAATATGTTTTATCTCATGTTAAATGAAAATAATGTTATCGATAGCTTCGAAAAAATCTCTCCCTGTCATAGCACCTTTAATGTGGGAAGGTTTAGCAGTATCCTTTGAAATGTCTTTAAGCTTCCTCATATAATCTTCTCTGGTCATCATTTTGTCATTAATTACAAATAAAGAAGGCAGGCCCCTCTTTGTTAATGCTTCTATTTTGGTGAAAAATCTGTTGACTGTTATTTCCAAACTGTGACATTTTTTTGTAAGCTGCACAATCAAATTTTTCTTTGTAAGAACTTTCTTCACTTCCAAGATTGTTTCTCTCCTGTCATCTACTCCAAAATCATCCAACTCATATTTTTTTTTGGAATTTAGAAACATGATGATGTTGTTGACTGTGGCAGGCATATATACCAACTCTTTGTTAATAGTGGAAATGGCATGATTGGCTCTCTCAATCAACTATTTCTGTTAAAATATAATTTGAATACATGGCCAGATTTCATCCATGGCTTCAATAATATTGTTCCATATAATTTCCTTAACTTGACCCACTGTGTGGCCAATGGAGGATTCGGTGGTGGATTTCTGCAATGCTTCTATTTGATTTTGAGCTCTTTGTAGCTCTGCTGCATGGAAAGTTTCATTCCTTGCCTTCTGTTCTTACAGAACATTAACTTGAGCCTGCAATATTTTAATTTATTATGTTTGAAGAGACATACTATCCACTGCACTTGCTAACTGATCTGTGGTATTCCCTATGTTTGTTGTAGAAGAGGGAGATATAGGAATTACAACTTCCAAAGGGATAATAGACATTCTTGCAGCTTGCTCCTATTCTTTGATTTTTTTTTTTAACATACCCTCTTCAATTTCTTTTCATATATTTTTGGAAATCTGTTGAATATTGAAATTTATGTACAATATGAAATTACAAATACAAAATACTCAATCACCTTGAGATCCTATAATTTATAGGACCTTAATAGTGGCTCCAACTGGGGATGGCACTTCTCCAAGTGAAGTGTCAAGAAGATATGATTAATAGCCTTGAGTACTCCATGTTTGTAATTTCTTCATCTGATTTCTTTGTTGTTTCAAGGTACTTTTGGTAGCTCATCAATCCAGGCTTAGATAATGGCAGAAGTATCCTTAGACACGTAATTTTATTAATCAGAAAAAGAAAAAAGAAAAAAAATAAATAAAAAAAACATATTTGAATTTTGCAAAGAGTTTACACCGAACAACCAAACACTCTTGCAATGAAGCTATTTATAAGCGCAATGTCCTAACTACCTCTAATTATGGATCACTTATTAAATAACAAGTGTCCATTTACAATAAATGTTATTCAAACCAACTAGCTAACAAATCTCCTAAAATAGAGCCTAATATACGACACATTTGGAGAGTCATATCTTGTTTTTTTTTGCTAATGCAAGAGTCGGACCTTCAATTTCATTAATCATCAACAAAAGAACATAAAATACAAGAAATCCCGCATGGTCGTTGACCATGAAGAGATCACATCAAAACCTGAAAACCGAGCTAAAAGTACAAGCCTTCCTTTTTACAACCAAACGTTACATTTCTCAAAAGAAAGAAATAAGAGCTAGGAAACAGACCCGAAAAGAACAGCAGAGTCAAAAATATAAAGGTTTCACTTCCCCTCGTCTTCAAAACCCACGACACAATGGCCAGAGTGAAAATTCAATATAAACTCAGGACACCCCCTTCTCGCCAAATCCTTCCTGCAAAATCCTAACATCCTTTTTAATCTCAACTATTAAATATGTTCGTTCAATCCAACGGCTTTGGACCATTTCACTATGACAAGCAGTCTGCCGTTTACCATAGGGACTGACAGATTTGCACGACCAATCCCATCCATTGATCTGCTTTGTATGATCCAACGGTTGAGACTAATTTCGCACCTACCTACCTTCGTGCACTTTAGCGTGCAATGAGGGTGTTATTCCTCCCATCCCCACCGCCATGTGGAGCACGCTGTGTGGTATCGCTCCCAAATAGGAAAAACCACTTTCGACTTTTGCGCACCACAATCACCAGAAAATCGCTCGGGTCGCAGTATATTAGACCAGCCTGAAAAACCTTTGGCTTCGCGGCCACTGATGGACTCCAGCTTACAACCTATCACTGCTTCAACTCTCCTTGACCCGGCCATAGAAATTAGGATGTGGAAGCCCCCATATTCACTATTGAAACTTTGAACATAAGGACCACCCAAAATCTCTTTAAGCTGTCCTTGCCGCCCAAGTTGCTCGGAAGAAAAATGGAAAACTAGATCCAAGAAATCATGAAGCCTGCAAGGTCTTCCTCCCAACAGACCCTTGACGAGAATCTTTGAATGGAGCCTTGTATTCTAACCCTTAAACCAGTAGACCTGGAAGGTAACGCCCAACCAAGCCGACCTAGGTTTGACTTGTCGCTCTTCAAAACTGCTCAACCAATCTAGACCATTGAACCAACCACAAAATCCAATGGTTGTCCAGAATATCGCATCGCCCAAGTTAACCATACTTTAATGCGCGAAAAGGTTGGTTTTCAAATCCTCCCTCTGCCACGTGTGGGAAGATGTATGGGATTGCTGCAAATTCTCTAAAACCACTTTCCCTTTCAAAGCTAGGCAATCATCAAAAAACCACTTAGGAAGTGGTTTTTCTCTCCAAGACCCAAAAAAACACTGATTCTGGCTACCGATGAAATCCCTACCAAGTTCGCTTATCTTTCTAGCTTGAACATGCATTTCCTGGAGATCAATGCTAACACTCTTACTACTACTCAGGTATGTATCACTCTTCGATGATCAACCCTTTTTCAAGGACCTGTAAGCTTGATTCTGAAAACATATGCGAAGGCCTCGAAATTAAACGCTTGCTTCTAGGACTCTATGTCTGAAGACTCTAATGTCTTCCTCCTCTTGTTCACTGCAAAGAGTTTTTAAACTACTTTGTATCAACTCTTGCCATCCTATCAAAACATTAACATCTGTATTGCTAACCCCCTGATTGGCTAACAAGTCAGCCAGCTTGTTGGTCTTTCTACAAACATGTTGGAAGGTGACCGTGCACAAGTTATGTAGGTGATTCTGAATTCTCTGGAAAACCCTGATTAACTTCCAGTGTTTGGAGACTTTCTCTGGCGCTGATCCATTATTAATTCTTTTCACTAAGTTAATAGCTATCTCTAAATCTGCTTCCACAATCACATTGCAGCAATTCTCCTGACTTAGAAAATCGAGGTATTGCTCCAAAGCCATGAGTTCAACCATATTATTGGTAGCTATACCGAGATAACAATGGAAAATGAAGATAATACTTCCTTTGGCATCCCTGAGTACTCCCCCATACCTAGCCATTCCCGGATTTCCTTTGGCCACCCCATCAATGTTGAATTTTAGATATCCAGCCGGGGGAGGATGCCAGAAATCCTGTCGCCTGTCCCTCTGTAACCTTTCTGTTAAGGCCTTGAGGAGAAAGTTCCTGCAGCCCTAATTGTTTGAGAATATTACTTTCCAAATCTGAGGGAGGATTAATATGGTGGCTGCAAACTGTGGAGCCTACAGTCTCCTTAAGTTGTTTCAAAATCTTCTCAAACAGTAGATGCAGGAGATTTTTCTCCTCCTTGAATATTCTTTTACTCCTCTCCTTCCGTACATTCCATATAATAAATCTTTGTGTAAGGGTCCATGCTGAGTTGAGAATTTCATGCTCTAAGAAATTTCCCCTCCAACTAATGAGGGTCTTGAAGATGCTTCCTCTGTCCCTATCAGTTTTTTGAAAAATTTTAGAAAATATGTCCCATAACCAGGAGGTGAAATGGCAGTTGTTAAGAAGATGTCCCATAATTTCTTCTTATTCTCCACAGAGAGGGCGTCTGGAAGGCCTTATAACACCTCTCTTCCTAATGTTGTCCCAAGTCAGTATTTTCCTGTGGTAAACCAACCACATGAAGAGTTTGATTTTCATCCACCCCTGGTGCCTCCAAAGTTTCTGCCAGATTTTATCCAGAACCTAGGGATTCATCTCCAGGAGAATGCCTTTGGCTTCTTTGAGATTAAAGCTGCCCTCTTGATTCTTGCCCCATCTTATTTGGTTTTGCCCTTCAGAAACTAAGATCTTCCTTTGTTCCAACATTTTTTTTAGCTCCTCTGCTTTAATTTTCAAGAGGATATTATTTTTGCAATCAATATTCTTCCAGATTTTCCATTTCCCCATTGGTTGACTATTATCCCAGAAGTCCATGACTCTAATTAAGCCTTGTGAATATATCCCATGTTTAAGCTCGAGGAAGTTCTCTTTTAACAGTATTGAATCCTATTTCCATTTATCTTCCCAAAAGAGGGCTTTATTCCCTTCTCTGATTTCCCAAAAACTATTTTCTTGAACTAATCTTTTGTTTTCCCAGGCTTTGTTCCAGATGTGTGAGCCCTTAATGTTCCTTGACATTCTTATGAGATCGTTAGTTTGCCAGGATATGGCATATTTTTCTTTCTAGATATTAGCCCATAGAGTCTCTGGATTATGAACCCAGTGCCACCAAAGTTTGGCCCCCAAAGCCTTGCTGAGTATTTCCTGATCGTGCAAGCCCAACCCTCCATGGTCTTTGGGTCTACAAAGTTTCTCCCAAGACACTAAAGCCCATTTCTTCTTATTCTCCTCCTTTCCCCAAAGGAAGTTTCTTTGTATATTTCTCAGTTGTTGAAGGACTCCTTTCGGAGCTGGGAGGGCAGATAACATAAAAATAGGGATGGCTTGCAGAACAACTTTAGTGAGAACCAACCTGCTTGCAAGATTTAGAGATCTGAAGGTCCATTTGTTGACTTTGTCCTGCAATTTATTCATCACGGGTTCCCAAATTCTTTTGAGCAATGGTTTATCTGTTAGAGGGATACCAAATATTTTGAGGGAAGGGAATCCCTTTGAAAACCAAGAATTTTGGAAATATTCCTTTGGATTGCCAAGTCGGTGTTAAAGAAAAAGATTTTTGATTTAGAAAAGTTTACTTCCATACTCGTGTATGGCAAAAGTGTTTAGAATATGTTTATAAGTTGTTGCTTCTTTGACAGTAGGGATTCCTTGAAGCATTGTGTCATATATAAATTGTTGATGAGTAAGAGCTTGACCATTCTCAGAAAGTAGAAGGCCTTTAATCTTGCGTGCAACTTTAGCTTGCTTGATGGCCCTGCCAAGTCCTTCCATCATAATAATGAAAAGAAAAGGAGAGAGTGGGTCTCCCTGTCTGAAGCCTCTGGAAGGACTGAAAATCTCAGAGGGAGAGCCATTTACCAAAATAGAGAAGCTGGAGGAGGTGACTAGGGCCATTACCCATCTGACCCATTTATGATCAAAACCAAAAGAATTAAGAACCCTTTTCATATAGGTCCAGTTTACTTTGTCATAAGCTTTGCCTATATCTAATTGCATGACCGGGCCGACCTTCTTTTTGCTTTTTAGCGAGTGAACTACCTCATGAGCTTGAATGATGTTGTCTAAAATTTGTCTGCCTTCCACATATCCTGATTGTTCCCCTGAAACTAGGGTAGGAAGCAAAGGCTTAAGTCTATTTGCCACTACTTTGGATATAATTTTATAGACCACATTGCACAAAGCGATGGGTCTGAACTTATCCAGAGTTTGAGCATCCTCCTGCTTAGGGATAAGGGAGATAAAGGAGGTATTCAGCACTTTCAAGATGGTACTATTCACTCTGGAATCCTCCACCACATTCAAGATATCATGTTTAACAATATTCCAGCATGCCTTGAAAAAATCCACATTGAACCCATATGGGCCTGGTGCTTTTCCATTCTGCATTTCTTTGAGGATATCGTCTACCTCTTTTTCAGAAACTGGTCTATTTAGATTGAAATTATTTGCTCTGGATACCATCTTTGGTATATTTCTAGTTACCTCCCGAATAAATTGTTCTCTGTACAAATTATTTTCCTGAGTAATGCTTCGAAAGTGTTGAACTAACTCCGCTTCAATATTCTCATGGGATGTGAGAATATCTCCTTCTTTGTTTTTGATTGAAGATATTCTGTTATGCATTCTATTTTCCATAGTGGACCTATGAAAAAACTTCATATTATGCTCCCCTTCCTTCAGCCATTGGACTCTAGATTTTTGTTTCCAGAAGACTTCCTGTCCCACTCATGTTGATATTCATCCGCTTGATTGCTTTTGTCTTTATCAAATCCTTCCTTGATTAGAGCTTGGTTTAGTTCCTTCATTTTATTTTCAATTGATTTTTTCTCAATAAAAATATTGCCAAATTCATTTTTGTTCCAATCTTTCAGTTTGAGTTTGATATGCTTTAATCTTTTATGCAGAAGAAACATTCTTGTTCCTTGAATCTGTAAGTATTATTTCCTCCAATTTTTTATATTGTTGAAGAAATCTGGGTGGGAGAGCCAGATATTTTCAAACTTGAATGGTCTTTTTTTGAGAATGTCCATACCTTTGATCTCCATTTGAACCGACCAGTGATATGAGCCTCCAAAGGGGAGAACTTCAGCTATTATTTCCTTATTTGTCAGCATTAGATTCTCTGAGATCAGGAATCTGTCTAACTTAGAGGCTACTTGAGATTCACCACCTCTTTTATTATTCCAAGTAAAGAGGCCAGTATTCATTTGAGCCTCTACTAGGTTCATCTTGTCTATAAAGGTTTGAAATTCCAATGAGTCTTTACTGAAGATCCTCATTCCTCCTTTTTTCTCAGAAAGAGATTTGATCATATTAAAGTCCCCTCCCATGATCCAAGGTATTCCTATATGTCTACCCCTAAGATCCTCCAATGAGTCTTGGAACTTGAGTTTATCATCTATTCTTTGAGGGCCATAAACATTGGTTACTAGATAGTAGTGCCTGTCTCCTTCCGGTTGAATGATAACTGATAGATAATTCCTGGTAGCCTCAGCATCTATAACACTTAATTTGTGAGGGTTCCAAAGAGTGAGGATTCCCCCGACAATATCCTCTGCTTTAACTTCTAGAAACTCAAATCTATTGAGCCATTTACTGTGGATTTGTCTGATTTTTTGAATGGAACTTTTTGTTTCTTGGATAAAGATAATGTCTAACATTTCTTGTTTCATTCTATTACTGAGTATTCTTTGCTTTCTTTTACTCCCTAGACCTCTTATATTCCAAGAAATAAACTTCATAATTAAAGATTTGTGAAGGAGTAGCTGGCAAGATCTTTCATCTTACATGAATCTATCATTAGCTTGCCACACTCCATCAAGAGTTCATTCTGCTTTTTCCTACCTCTTTTTTTACTTGGGTTTCTTGTCGCTAGTCCCGGGGTTGCTTTTAGTGCCTTCACTCCTCTGTTTTCTGGTTTATCTGTATTTTTTCCTTTTCCCAACTCATTAGATTGTGTTTTCCATAAAAACAACTGTTGTATTTTATTAAGTTCTTCTTGGGGTACCGAATCCACTCCTCCCGTGGTTCCCTGGAACAAGAACCCTTCCAGATCTAGGTTTTCTTTGTCAAGTATCTCCTGTAATTCATGGTCTTCTAGGTCCATCTCACTCGGGGTCATATCCTGATCCATCTCAAGTTCTGTTTCACTCATAATGGTTTCTGTCTGGTTCCCAGTTTTCTGATTTTGGTCATATTCATCTTCTGTTCTCTTTTCTCCAGCGTTTCCTTCTATTGCTTGATCTTCCTTTGTGATTTCTTCATCTTCCTCTAGAACTTGGAACTTTTTTTGCTAGCTTTAAGTCCTTCATCTTGATGTTGCTTTGTTCCTTTCTTGCTTCCTTTTCCTCGATAGACCACTTTCTGAAAGTTGTCTATTTCCTTCGTTGTATTTGCCTAGCTGATGTTTCCTACTTTCCCTTGTGGACAGTCTCTAAATAGATGCCCATGCTCATGACATCTACGACATCTGAAGGGAATATGCTCATAGTCTACTGTTTGCACCCATTCTTCATCAAAGACTTCCAGGATCACTTCATTTGGTAAGGCTCCTGATAGATCCATTTCCACGCATATTCTAGAAAATGAAGTGTATTTCCCTCTTCTTGTGGCTTTGGAAATTTTGACAAAGTGACCTAATTTATTTCCTATGGCCATTAAGGATTCATTTTGCCAGTAATCAAGAGATAAGGAATAAAGTCTTACCCAGACCGGTACAGAGGTGAAAGTTTCCCGTTCCGAGAAAAAATTCATAATCCATGGCCTCATGTAGAGTCCAGCTACCACAAAGAAGTAGGGTCCACCTTCAAAGACTTTGTCCTTATCTTCAATATTTGTGAACACCACCGTAAAGAAACCCTTTGACCCAAGATGAAGGTCTATGCTCCCTTTAGGTTCTAATGATATTTGATCCAGGTTTGTAAAGCTTTTTCAGTGGGCCATAGTCCCATGAACTTACAAATAATAGCATATGTCCACATGTGATCCTTGTATGCCTGTAGGGAAGGATCATTTAAAACAACTCTTGGAGTGATCTCAGCTTTGGGTTTGCAGGGTCCCTTTTGTTTCTTGTCTTTAGTATCCTGTTTTTTGTCTTCTACCTCCTTGTCCTTTGTGTCGTTGATTCCCTCGGTGTTGCCTCCTTCTATCTCCTCTTCCATGGTTTCTTTTCCTACTCCCGAAGTTCCTTTAGTACTTTCTAGAGGTTTCTTACCTCTGCTAGCCACGACTTCCTTGAAGGAGGGAGATGCTCTCCCTCCTCTGCGACCCTCCATGAAGAGCGCCATCTGCAACTCACGAAAACCCTAGACGTTCACAATCACTTTTCCTTTCACTCCTCCTTCACTTCCTTCAAACAATCGGAGAGTCATATCTTGTTACAACAATATACTAATTCTAAATGTCTCCATTAAATAATTAAACATTCTAGAATAATAATTATTAATTTAATTTCTTAAATTAATAATTATTTTTTTCCAACTTTATAAACTATGATAATAATTTATTTTTGGATCATCTAACATTCCCCTTATGATCCATAGATACATTACAACAAATACCAAGTTTATCCCTGAACTTAGTAAATTTTATCCTACCAAGCGGTTTCGTGAAAATGTCGAAGATCTAATCTTCGGAAGGACAATAAACTAGCTTAAGGACATCTTTGGCAACGAGAGATCTGATATGATGATACTTGGTGTCCACATGCTTTGTCTTTGAATGAAAAACTGGGTTCTTGGCAAGTTTGATGGCTAACTGGCTGTCAATAAATAATGATGTAGCTTCTGCCTAAGAAATGCCCAAGTCCTGCAAAATTCTGCACAACCAAACAATTTCACATGCTGCTTCCCATGCTGAAATATATTATGCTTCTGCTGAAGAAGTGGCCACTGTAGCTTGCTTCTTACAACTCTAAGATACTGCTGCTGACCCCATATTCATTAAATAACCTAATGTTGATGCTCGGTCATCAATACTTCCAGCAAAGTTGGCATTGGAACATCCACCAAGTACAAAGTTTTTAGTCTTTGTGTAAAGAAGACCAAAATCTTTTGTTCCTTGGATATATCGAAGAACTCTTTTGGCTGCATTCCAGTGGTTGTCTCGTGGTTCCTGCATAAAACGTGAAAGAATACTGGCTACATAAGATAGATCAGGACGAGTATTTGTCAAATAAAATAAGTTGTCAATCAACTATCTGTAAGTTGTACTGTCCACCTTCCCCCCCTTCAAATTTTGAAAGTTTCAAGTTGTGCTCCATGGGGGTAAGTACAGGCTTGCAATCTTGCATGCCAAATTGCTGAAGAACCTTTGCTGCATACTTACTCTAAGAAATGAAAATATGATGTGGATGTTGGAAGACTTCAACTCCAAGATAGTAGTGAAGTACTCCCAAATCTGTCATCTTAAAACTTACATGTAACTCTTTTTTCACCTGGGCAATATGATTCATGGTTGCCAGTAATGATCAAATCATCTACATACATAACAAGAATTACCAGATATTTTCCCTGTTGTCACACATACAAAGTATCATCAGATTCACTTCGTTTAAAACCAACTTTCTTAAGGTATTCATCCATCTTTGCATACCAAGCTCGGGGAGCTTGTTTTAATCCATATAAAGCCATGAGAAATTTGCATACTTTATGTTCTTGCCCTTCAATTTCAAAACCTGGTGGTTGTGTCATATACACTTCTTCCTGTAAATCCCCATTGAGAAAATCACTTTTCACATCCATTTGATGAAATTTTCATCCTTTCTGAGCTGCCAATGCAAGTGTTAATCAGATGGTGTTCCATTTAGTTGTAGGAGCAAAAGTTTTCTCATAATCAATGCCTTCCTACTGTGCAAAACCTTTTGTGACAAGTCGTGCTTTATAATTTTTGAGTTCTCCCTTTTTATTATACTTAATTATGTAAACCCATTTGCATCCTATGGGTTTAACATTTGATGGAAAATCAACAATTTTCCAAGTGTTGTTACCGATTACTGCTTGATATTCTTCAACCATAGCCTATTTCCATTCTTTATGTTTTACTGCTTCTTTGTATGTGGAAGGTTCAGTAAAATCATTTGCTAACAAGGAAAAATTGCCTTTACTTCTATGTGTCCTTCTAGTGCCTGTTTTATTCTACTCATTAGGCTTTACATCTTTCAAAAGTTGAACTGCCCATTTCGGTAGTTGGTGCTCACTTATTTGCGCTTCTGTAAAGTCTCCATCATTGTAAAGAGGATTAATATAAACTGATGTTCTTCGTTCAGGTGAAGAGTCTGGAGAATCACTGTCAGAAGAACTACTGCTACTTGGAGATGCGGATGAATTGCTAGAAGACCCAAATGATGTTGTTGATGTAGATGGACTGGATGACTCATCTTCAGAGGAAGGAAAATCAATTTCATACCAATTTGGTGAAGTTGGTTGACTTTGCACTTTTCCATTTCTTTTATTTCCCTTAGTTTCTAACTTGTGAAGAAGATTTTCGATTTCTTCAGCACTCTTACTCTCAGTTTCATCAAAAATGGCATCCTTGCTCACAATAAATTTTCCATCGGTCAAAAGACGATACCCTTTCTTCTCACCAAAATAGCCAATCATTGTGCATTTTAAACTTCTTGAGTCAAGCTTAGTTCATTTTTCTTTCAAAACTAAGGCATAACATACTAATCCAAAAACTCTAAGATGTTTAACTCGAGGTTTGAAACCAAACCAAGCTTCATAAGGTGTGATTCCATCTAAAGAAGCAGTTGGAGATCTGTTTCTTAAGTAGACAGTTGTATGTATTGTTTCTGCCCAATATGTTGGACTTAACCTCTTGAAAGTTAACATGGATCTCGCCATTCCTAACAAGGTGTGATTCATTCTTTCGACTACTCCAAAAAATGTGTGTAGGAAGAAGGAAGTCCAACAATTACAATTGTTACCATAAAACTATCATCTATTGCTGGAAAACCAACATTAATGATTTCCTGCCTAATATTCTTAAGTCTTGAGATATATTCAAGAACATCACCTCCTTCAGTCAATTTTTGTTGTAACAATTTTAATTGTAGATCAACTTTATTTGATTCAGGCTGAGTATCAAAGAGGTCTTTAAAAGTTTTCAAAGCAGACCATGCATTTGTAGCATTTTCTATATGGACATACATTTCATCATTCACAGAAGATTTAATAAGAGCTAAGGCTTTGGCATTCTTAACTTCCCATTTTGCTAGTGCAGCTGCATCTGTGGGTTTATTCAGTTTAATATCTCCATCACATATACCCTGCAATAATTCATTGTAAATGAAAGTGCTTTCGATGAGACGATGCCATGTTTTATAAGATTTTGTGCCTTCAATTTTGTCGGTATCAGAAAACAAATTAATCAACTTAGACATTGTAGCGTTGAAGCTTCGCACCAAGAATCAAAACAAAATTATCAAGATGGAAACACAACACACCACGCAAAAAAAACATGATCTATCGGGGCTTGGCCTTGACCCTCATATAGTCGTTGAAGCAGGAGAAAAATGACTGAGCTTTGCATTTGGCTCTTGTCAATTTCTCAAAATTTACAAGGTAACTTTCAAAAATTGACTTTTACAATGATGCTCTTGCAAAACTTGGTAAAAAAAAAGTTACCCCCCCCTCAAAGTAAAATTACTTTGAGTTACAATGTCACACTTATCCCGCCAAATAAAAAAATTACAAATAAAATCTCCTTATTACTCCAAAAATTTACAAATGACCTTATTACTCCACAAACAATAAACTCCCAAAATTCAAAAAACTCACCATATCTCTTCAAAACACAATATTCCTTATCTCTCCAAAAAAATTACAAAATTAAAAAAAAAATCCTTATCTATCTGCTTCTTCACTCTCATCATAAATTAAAAACTACCATGCTTCATTACAGACCATGAGAATTTTCACTCCTTTTTTTTAATTGTGATTTGTAAACTAATGCGTTGAAAATTTAATGAACCAATGAAAAAAAATGAATAAATGATGATCTCAGGGTGGAGTATTTGACCAAAAGTTTAAAGGCTGATTTCTTTGCCACCGCAAAGGAAATTGATGTCATGAAGGCTTCGTTTTAGGCTACCATTTAGATTACCGCTTGCCATTTATACTTCGTCAGCCTTGTTTAATGGATCACTTTCTGCTAAAACGTAATGGACCACATCTCTTGTAATTTCATGTACAAATACGGTGACTTCCTCCTCGGTGCAAAATTAATTAATTTTTTTTAATGCAATTTCAGGTATTAGAGATGCATTTTTCGCTAGAACTGACTCGCCTCCTTTGTATCTTATTGATTTGCAAACCGCTGGATTCTCATTTAAGTCCTAGATATGCAGAAAAATAAATTCTGGAAATTGAACACTGCAGTTAGGGGTACGGTTCTCTATTTAAAAATATGAAATTTACCGATGAGCAGTCAAGGAAACTGTTAATGCGCTCTTCTCATGTTACGATGATCCTTACAATCAACTTGCATTACCCACATTAAATCAATACCCAGAACTGAATATACACGTGTGCAGTGCTCAATACAATGCTAGAAATTTTGTATATCCAGGTGGCCAGCAACAATGCAACGTTTAGCTTTCCAGCTTGTACGTCTGCAAGGTCACGCAAACAAATAAAAAGAAAGTGTATGCACTATGGGAAAAAACATGTATACACCAAGAGAAAACATGTATGCAGGTCTCTCTCTAGAAGGCAGCAGCATATCCACTTTGATGCAACGTTCCCACCTGTTAACACCCAGGTTGTTCCCTATGACTCCTTAGGGAGTACGGCCGGGGTAACCACTAACCAATCTTTGGGCTACAACTTCTAGCCCAGCTGTAGTCAGAGAGGGCTCTCTCTTGTTAGGTTTGTCACTGTTTTAGTGAAGGTTTTAGGCTAGTTATGAAGTGAATTTTTGTTTGTTTTTTATGTTTGGTTGGGAGGATGCTTCTGATGGCTTTTAGAGTCCGTCTTCAGGTGAAACTAATCCATTGGGCAATGGGGTCTTTTACTGTTGTTCCCTTGAGATCTTTACTTGAGTGTGGCTGTGACTACAGGGCCTGTATGTATTCCATGAAACAAATTATAAAGTGTGAGAGCGAAATGAGGAACAACTAGCAAAGAGCAATTAAGGATTCTTTACTTGAGCTGACTAGTGTGAAAGAGGTCTGTTATTTAGGAGCAATCTCTTGAATTCCTGAAATAACATGTTCTTGTAATGATATAGTATTAAAGGTAGCACTGAAGAATTACTCTTTAAATACTATAGCTGAGGAAAACATATGAAATGGCTAGGATTGAGTCCAGGGTATTCAGTGATTAAATCCTGGGACTATTCTTTTTCTTGGCCATTTAGATATTGAATCCACGGAAAGCATGAAAGATAGAATGAAAGTATAACAAGCATACATATAACAGAGAGTAACGAGAAAACTTATCGAGCCACGGAATACACAGGAATCCTGCAACTTTAAGCCACACACCAGCAAGCCATCATGAGAGACAATATTTGGAGAAATCCCATCATTCTTTGTATTAGTTGTCTGAATCTTTACAACATGAGAGTAACAGAAGAGAAAACGAGAGCTTTTTCACATCCGAAGTCCAACCCCTCTAAACAAACGCGAGGGGGAATATATAGAGGTTTCATATAAAAATA
>APFE030992050.1:0-31896 GCA_000404065.3 Pinus taeda | reverse complement strand
ATTATTTCCTCCAATGCCTTGATTCTGTTGTCTTTAGCTTGAGAGGACGCCCTCTCCAATTCAAGCTGTGCTGCAGTGTTGTTTAAGCTATTTTGCAGCCTGTAATTTATCAAGGTCTTATCTGCCAGGGTGGCATAGACCATCTCACCCGTCTACTTGTGGAGCTCGATCTGGTCCATGGGGTGGATGTCCTTTGCAAGGACTTCTAAGTTTGTCCTTATATAATCTGCAGCTATTTGAGGTTGCTGCACCGTAGGGGCAAAATGGCTCATAGTCATTTTGCCTTCTTGCACATCAAAGGCAGCCCATTAGCCTTTGTTGGTTTGCAGGAGCCATATTTAACAAATGATTATAGAGCCGAATTTTTATTGGCTCACTCCTCCTTTTGGCCTCTTTAAATTGCTCCTTTATGCCTGCAGCTGTGTTCTGTTGTTGTCCTGAGGAGCTGACCTCCCCTAGTGCTGCTTTATCCTGCTCCTGATGCAAGGAGCTGGCGGAAGTCTCCAGGCTATGCATTTCCTCCTCTGAGAAAGGGTTGAGCCTTTGCCTCTTGTCTGATGCTTCTGTGAGGGGGGTCTCCCTCTCTCTTTTTCTGCTGGTATCTTCCCTCTGAGGGGTTTGGAGGACAGAGGAGTCTACCCTAGAATCCTGTCTGGGGGGTGCCATATTAGTTGTCCTTTCTTGAGTGGCTGCCTGGCCTTCTGCTTTTTGTTTCTCCTGATCCTGTTGATCAGTTTGTTGCTGTTCTTGCTGGGGTTGCTGTTGATGGCCCTGTTGGCCCTCTACTTCTTCCATTTCTTTGTCTTTTCCCTTGCCCTGTCCCTGATCTGAAGTTTGTGCTGCCTCTTGTTGTGTTGCAGAGGAGGAAGAAGGTGCTGTTGTGTGAGGATTTGGTAGAGCAGGCACCTGAGAAGGACATTCCAAGTCAGCCATTTTCAATAAATGTCTTCTAGCCCTCTCAACTAGCTCTTCTTGAGATACAAGCTCTATTAAGGTGTTTTTCCTCCACTTTGGTTGGTTGGCATGTCTCAATATGTGGAACATGCTCTCATGCTCATAGCTGGAGAGTTTGTATCTCAGTCTTCTCAGGGATATAAATCCGTTGGGGTCATAGGGCTTCCAAGGGAAGCTTAGTGTTAGGCCAAGGCCTTCCAACATCCTATCTGCCTCTATCCATCCTTCTCTTTTGTTTAGAATAAAATGACCAAGCTGGTTTCTAACTTTGAGTTGTGCCTTCTTGCCTTTTCCTGCAAAATGGATCTGATCGGCATTGCCGAATTGTCTGAAATACTCCAGGGCAAAGAGCCTCATGGGCACAAATCTGGGTAGCCTGAATGGCGCAGCTCACACCCATATATCCTAATCACAGTGTGATGCTGGTAAAAATACCAGTCTCCTATGCTGTAGGCAGTGGACAGTTGCAGAATCCTCTGCATTTCATCAGAGAGTCTTGGAGGAGGTTCTGTCATGAGCAGAGATAAGGCCGAATGAATGAACAAATCTATGAACTCACAATATGTATAGGGTGAATATGCACGGACATGGAAGACTGAGCTCCAGTATACCACTGATCTTGGGTTTCCTGCTGCATCAGTTCTCTTGATTTCAAAAGAGAACTTCTCATGTTGGTGATACAGAATAAGATGATAAATATATGAGGTGTATCTGAACACCCTCTCTTTGGATAAATGCAAGAATTGCTCATGTATCTTGTCAAAGATATATGTGGCATAGTCATAGCAGATGGGGGCCTTGCCAGGGGTGAACATTGTCATCATGACTAGCACAGTTTCCTCTATAAACTCCATTGATTTATACCCCAGTACTGAGCTTATCATGTAGGCCAGGTCCAGTCCAAGTTGATTTAGGTATCCATCAAAGATGGGAGGATGCAACACTGTATCCGACTTGTTAATAAACAGTTGATTCAATTTCAGGATCTCTGCCTCTGTGAGTATCTTAGCCCCTTGATTGATTAAGTCCAGCAGGGATAAAGGAACCAGTTTCCTTTGGGCTTTGAATTGAACCATATCCCTGATGGCCTGAGGGGTGGTGTAAAATACAACTTCGCCTCGAGGATTCATCACAGCCCTCTGTATTGGATCATAACAACTAGCACACAAGTAGATGAGGTCAGGGAACTGTGTGACTTGGGGCATTTTAAAAGTTGGGAGGGAGGACTACCAAATGCCTAGGATGTCTGTTCCATCTCTGTGCCTAGCCCTGAGTTCATTTAGTAGATGAATGTGAAATGTACACCCGGATCGGGAGTCTTCCGAGATTTGGTAATCTAGGTCTGCCAAATCTTGCCAGTCTAGCTCTCTCTGAGGAGCATTCAAGGGAGTAACATTAAGGACTGCAGGGGTATCCATGTCTGATTCAAGTATTTCTTGAGATGCCGGGTCTGCCAACTGAAACAGTGGAATTGAGAGTGATCGAAACTAACAAGGTTGGCGTACAGTCAAATATAACAGTGCTGAGCTTTCTGAGAAGGCCTTTATGCAGTGTGGCAGACTTCCTTTGACAATTTGGAAGCAATGCAGTGAGTTCACGATTGCGCGAACAGGGCAGGGTTTTGACAGTAATTGAGGTTAAATGAGGTTTCCGCCACAGCGATTCAACCTTTAAACGGTTCAACAGAGACAGGATATAGTTGGTTTCCTAGTCGAATTTCAATTTAATGCCTGTTTACAGTGGATTTTACCAGAAATCATGAAAAAACCAGCTTGAGAGAAGACGAAGTGTCAAATACCTGTTTAAACAGTGACTTGGGATGAAGCAGCAACTGGGTTAGCGCTCTGGACTCTTGCAAATGGTCGTAGGCTGGCTGGTAGAATGGTCGTCGTGGAATGCATGCAGACACCGGAGAGGTGCTTTTCCCAGAAAAATGACAAAATTGCGAAAAAACCGTAAAAATATGGCTTTTTACTTTATTGGCGCGCTTTTTTGGATGACATCAGCATGACGTCAGCATGAGGGACCGAGTTGGATGACATCAGCAGGATGTCATCGGGTGACGTGGCGGCCTAAGACCGGTCCACGGGGATGATTAGGTGGCGGCTAGGTGGGCAAATGAGGGATGAGGTGGGCGGACGTGGTGATGACATGCATGACAGCAGGACGGGGACGTGGGCAGGACAGGTGTCGCCATATCGGGACCCCTCCTGCACGGCAAGGAATCTGTCAGAGGGGGCTCCGATGGAATTTGGATGCGACATCTGTCCCCGCGTGACGTAAGCATCTGACAGATATCGGAAGGTATCTGTCGGACGTCGGGGGTCTTCCGATATGGATGTGAGCCGTTGATTCTGCAGGCGCGCGATCTGACGATCATCGGGTGATGAACCTGCACGGGCTATAAATCTTGTCCTTGTTAACTGTCGGACGTCGGATTTTCCCGAAATCGCTGCCAGCCGTAGATCTGGGAAGGCCACCATCGGACGGTCATTGGAAGGACTAGATGCACGGGCTATAGCATTGAGTGGGCGGGTTTTAAAATTATATTTTTCGGCAAGCGCGACCGGCGGGACCCTCCATGTGACAAATGATTTTCCAAGGTTTTTTCATAGTTTTATTTGCAAAAATAATTCGGTCCGCCAACATTAGGGAATGGTGAAACTTGCGGATTTTATGAGAAATTTGTGTGCAGAATTTATGAAGGCAGAACTATAGGAAAAAGGGTTCCGATGAATTTATACAACAAAAAGGGAAAAAACTAGCTCCCGACCTTGGGATAAGGCGGGATAAGTATATCTTCATAATTTTTCCGCCCTTGGATGGTTTTATGGGATAAAAAGGTTTTCTTCAAGGGTCCTTTTAGGGCAAAAATGGAACTTTTGGGTAGGAAAATGGGTTGAGATGGAGAAAAAGGTGGGACATGGGTTCTTGACCATTAACCAGGTGTTAATTCAATTCCCAGGGAATGGAGATTATGGCTATAGTGCCAAGGGGGAATATTTATAGAATGTGGGATTTATACACCATGGTGTTATAATAGTAGGGACAATGAAGTGTAGGGAGCTAAATAGTAGAGTTAGTTGTTAATATGGAGGGAATATATGAATGAGGGCTAGTACAAATAAGTTTTCTTGGAAATAACTTGGAGTCAAGAGTAGATCAAAATGAAAAGACTTTTGCACAAGAAATGTGGCTTTTAAAGGCCATAAGTACCATCATAAAAATTTAAGTTTAACTTATGTACACAATTCATGAAGGGGTGTTAGTAATGAGTAATATACAAATGGAAAAGGAAGTCAGTCATGCTCCATTGTATTGTTTTGCTTGTGCATTGTTAGCAACTTTGGTGCTGAAAGAAACAACACTTCTGCAACCCCATCTACCTACCCAACTAGCTCACCTAACATTTTTTATTCCTTCTTGGAGGGTGCACTTGGACTTGCAAACCCTTTGTATGCCCTTTTCTTTTACATTGGCTTTTTTGCTTTCATTTCCTATCTAATGCTACCCTTATTCCTTCCAAGGCCCCAGATTAAGCAGTTGGGAACCTTAGTTTCTCTACCTAGCTACTGATCTGCCAAGATTAAACAGTTTGGACAGATTTCTTTCTCTATTCTACAACATAAATTGAACACATGGCATGATCCAGATTAGGCTGTTGGACCATCCATCAAAATTGAGTCCCTATCAAGATTGAGACACACCTTGTCTCCTTATAGAAATATGGGATCTTTGCATTATCAAAGCAGAGCATATTTGGACCTTTGATAGCCAATCATGAAATATGAAACCTATTGGTATAGGTATCCAACACCACCATACGCCTAATTTTCAGCCTTCAAAGGGAGCACCAATGCGTTCAAGCCTTTCAGACGGATCACTTGAAACCATGGTAAGACGGCAGGAAATTAAGTGTGAGAAAACAGGAATCAAAGAAGTCTGAAGAATCCATAGGGCGTAAGAGTCTTTGTCAAAGTCTAAATTCAGACGTTGGCACCATCACTCAATAGATGCAAATCTACATCGTTGCATCACAATAGCCATACAGATTTTGCAGAAAATTCACACAGATTTGCATTTTTTTTTTTTTACAATAAAAAACTGGACAAATTCCATACCAATCATATGTTGATCAATTCAATGGAGTTTTCCAAAAACTTGTAGAGCTAGAATCTTCTCCTCACATCCACTACAGCATTACTAGAGCTCTGATATCACAATAATGGTAGAAGTGTCCTCAAACACGTAATTTTATTAATCAAAAAAAAAAAATTACATATTTGATTTTGCAAATGTTTACACCCGAACAACCAAACACTCTTGCAATGAGTTATTTATAAGCTCAATGTCCTAACTACCTCTAATTATGGATCACTTATTAAATAACAAGTGTCCATTTACAATAAATGCTATTCAAACCAACTAGCTAACAAATCTCCTAAAATAGAGCCTAAGATACAACACATTTGGAGAGTCATATCTTGTTACAACAAAATTACTAATTCTAAAATGTCTCCATTAAATAATTAAACATTCTAGAATAATAATTATTAATTTAATTTCTTAAATTAATAATTATTTTATTCCAACCTTATAACCTGTGATAATAATTTATTTTTGGATCATCTAACATTAGATACTTCACTGCGGGCTTCAACCCTTGTTAATAAGTTACCCAATCAAAAATATAAAGACTATGATATTTACAATGATGTAAGAAAAATATGTAGGCTAAGAAAAGTAGTGCTTCAGCATCCTACCATTGACAAGACCTCCAGGTATCTCGACTCCATCTAACGCTTTAAAGAAGAATGTGTTATTTCCTATGAAAGTGTGTGCAAGATATGGCCCTTTCCAAATATTATAAAACTTGCCATGTTTGCCTTTGTCCTCTCTCCTGGAATCCCACCTCAAAAATTTGTCCCCAAAGTTAAATTCATCAACTTTGGTTATCTATCAAAGATATTTTTAATATTTTCTTGAATAACTTGGGTCCTGTTGTATACTTCCTCCCTAGATTGTTGTAGCTGGATAGTTTGATTGATCCTTCTCTGTACATCATTGGGTTCAGCTTGCACTTCTTGAATTATCTTCATGACTGGAACTCCTAAATATGATGGAAAGACTGCATCCATTCCATAGACCAATTGGTATGGTGACATGCCAATTGATTTTTTAGTAGTAAGTTTGTCAGCCGAAAGTGCATTGACCAACTTGTTATGCAAAGATTTTTTGTTGTGTTCTAACACCTTTTTTATGATATTCACCAAACCTTTATTTGAGGATTCAAACAACCCATTACCCTGAGGGTAATAAGTTGTTGAATGTTCCAAAGTAATGTGGTATTTATTGAAGAATTCAACCATCTTCTTAGATTTTAAGGCTGCAACATTATCAGTGATGAATTTTCTAGGACAGCCAAATCTAGAGAGGATATTAGTCTCAAGGAATTAAATAATGACAGCATCAGTAGCAACTCTGCAAGGGGTGGCCTCTATCCATTTGGTAAAGTAGTCAGTGGCTGTAAGAATCCACTTATGTTGGGCAGAGGAAGAGGGATGAATTTCACCAATGAAGTCCAATCCCCATTGCTTGAAGTGGCTTTCAACAGAGATAGGCTTTAATGACAGGGGCAACAATATTTGCTTTCCCTAAAAAATCTAGCATTTATGGCATTAGGTAACTTGTTTATGAATGTCAAGGAAAAGAGTAGGTTAGTAGCAACCAACTCTAAGGATTTTATTGGCAGTGGTTTTCCAATAACGATGCCCACCACAATCTCCTCCATGGAATTCCTGCATAACTTTTTTCCGCATCATCCTTTAACATGCATTTAAGTAAAATACCCCCAACATCTTTCCAATACAAAACATTATCTATAATGCAAAATTTAATTGTTTTTAAATTTAGAAATCTTGCCTTTGTTTTTGTCAAACCAGGAGAAGCATTTAAAGAAAATAAGACATAAAGCAAGTCGGCATACCAAGGTGAGTTCAAAATGCCTCATCAATTTGTGGAGTCGCACATTCCTCTTGATTATCTAATGAATCAGTCAATTTAATGTCTAATGCATGGAATTTGACTCTATCATCAATTTGGCTAATCCCTGACCTTTGATTAACTTGGTGGGCTTGATTTCTAAGTCATATTAAATAATGACAACAATCCATTTGCCTCATTTTCTATCAGGTCCATTCTACCTCAAAATGTCTTTGACCACTGAATTAGGCACATAAGCAATAATATGGCAATGCAACATGTATACTCTAAAATATTGTGTTGCTTTAACCAGTGCAAATGTTTGCTTTTCCATAATGTTGTATTTCAAATATGCATCTCTTAAAGCTTTAATAAATAACGCAATAGGTTGTTCAAAACCTTCATTGTTTTTCTTTGGTAAGAATGCTGCAATAGTGTGTTCAAAAGCAAAAGAGAAGATTATGAAATCTTTTGTAAAATATAGGCTAATCAACACTGGTGCTTTGGTCAATGCCTATTGTTGTGGAGGTAAATCCCCTCTGTGGACAGAGGCAATCCCTACTAGCCCAGATTGGGTCTAGCAACAATCAAACAACGCTATCACGCAGGTTCCTAATTGCAAATCAAAGACCAATGATGAGGGCCTACCTGGATTCCAACGCTAGTGCTTGTAGAAGAGTCGACGCTCCCGTTCCTTTGCTCCGGCCGGTCACGATCCCCATGATCTCTTTGAATGGACACCTGCACATACAAAGAATGACACAAACACAAGCATAAAATCCAATAGATGCAACTATATATCAGTCAGAAAGGATGTAACTCATCATCATTACAAAAGACAATAAGAGTGGAACCATAATGATAGTCATCTATTATTGATAAACAAAGAAGAATACAATCATAGTTCTGACGTCAAATCCTCCTTTGGTTGGGTGATCAGTAGCACATGTCTTACAAAGTTTGTTGGGAATGGGAACAAGCCTCTCTCTCCTTGGTTATTTGGAAAAGAATCTCCTTACTTTAGATTTAGCCTTATGGGAATGAAGAAGGCTTCTTGCAGCATGAACTTGACAATTCTCAATCTTTGGAACTAGGGAACTAGCTTGCCTAAGGTAAAAGGACAAGCTTTTATAGATAGAGGAGGAGTTAGGATCATCCACAATATTCATGGGATTGGCTTTATCACTAAGAAGCTTCCATGAGAGGTGGCAAACCACTTCCCCTATATGGAGATTCGAAGCCAAATCAAACCAACTCAAGATAGATTTAGTTCAGGAATGGGTTAGAATGAATCTTCGGCTGTTGGTTTTTTAAAAACACTACCCATTTTGGCTAGCGTGAGTGCGACTCTGAGATAGAGCGCCAGCTGGCACGCCCTCTTTGGAGGATTTCCCCCATTGTCGCAAGTGAGGCACATTGAAACCGCGCCAATGGAAAAAGGGTTGTTTTTATGGGTTTTTTGCAGAAGATGTCTTCAGGGAAAATGAAGTTCATACTCAGGGGAATACAATGTAAGTGTTTCTAGGTCATGTCACTTCTCACAGGTCTCGGAATGATTCCTCCAAGGTGCGGGAGAAGGGGTAACAAGGACAGTGACAAATTGCTATGTAACAGATGCCCCCTAAAGCATGAGGCCCGAGGGAAAGAGAGGGGTGAAATGCTTTACAAGAACATGGCCAACCGAAAAACACTACCACCAGAAAACCTGCGTAGAGAAGTACCACTGATCTCTCAAGTACATGATGTATGTGGTATGGGCGCAACCATCCATAGTAGAGTAAAGAAGAATCTAGATCCAAGGTATGGACGTAGCCATCCAGTAAGGATCGATAAATAGACTCAGGCATGGTCGCAGCCATCCAATGAATGAGTCATGTAATGATCATAATAATCCACAAAATCGCAACCTGGATTTTAACAGACTAAATCCAGGGTCTTGCGCTCCATCTCGACCCGAACAAAGTACAAGTTCAAGCATGCGAATATGGGAGTCAAAGTTGAACATGCAAGAACATCGTGTGATTACTAGTCAATGATGAAAACTGTTAACAGACGCGAGAGGTACCACCAATAATGACAATGGTCCTCAAGGTACGATAGGTACAATCTATGGCGTGCGAATCAATGAGCTAGCGTCGAACACCCATAGAATCATTCGATCGGAGGTCAATGATGACAACCTCGCGTTGAAT
This sequence comes from Pinus taeda, assembly GCA_000404065.3. NCBI lineage: Eukaryota > Viridiplantae > Streptophyta > Pinopsida > Pinales > Pinaceae > Pinus > Pinus taeda. The sequence goes on along the minus strand of APFE030992050.1, from coordinate 22,768 downwards.
ACAAAGAACCTGCCATTGAGGCATGCAAGCTCCAAGGCACCTGAAGGGAATCTCTAGGTCAACTTCCTCGATAATGAGCTGAAGTCGACAGGGAGCGACCTTGATCGAAGGTGGGCCATAGTGTTTCCCACATCATCGACGCGAGACAGAGGAGGATAATATGTTTTGTGAATCAGGATTATGTGAGTGATCAGAGGGAGGTTGAGTATTCTGCAGAGGTCAACTTCTCTTGAACATATCGGTGACACGACAGTGGACTTGGCAGTATTTGACATCAAATGATCAGAGGTCATGGTGACAAGGCAATGAGCAGATGAGAGGTCAAACAGGATCACGCAAACCCACGGAAGCAAGTGAAAAAAGAGATGAGATATCCCCACCCAGACACGAATTCAGACAAGAGCCATGTCCAAGAGCGACATACTGCCAACACGACAATGATTATGGTTCCATTTTCCCCACCATTTCTAGTGAGTACCCTGGTTATTTTTAATGACAAGCTTGACGGGGATAGCATATGCTTGTAAAGGGCATCATTTCAACGGAATCCGATGTCATTAAGTTTTAACAAGTCTGACAAAGGAAGAACTCGGCGTCTTTTCATGTTTAGAGAGTTTGAAAAGACAGCGGAAAATTAAACTCCAAGGGTGTTCTTTTTCATAAAGTTGTGTCTCTCGAGCCCGAAAAAGTATAAAACAATGCTCTAAAGAACTGCCCGATCATTACGATCGAGGAGTACTTTTCATGATTAGTGATTTCGACCTGAAAAAGTAAAAAAGCGATCAAAACCACGTCGTTTCGTAACTGTTAACGAACCTGAAATGACAAGGGTCCGATGATCTTTTCGTCTTTACACAGTCGGAAAAGAGTTTAAAGACGACCGCCTCTCCTTTACATTTAGCGAGTCGAGAGGAATAACTCGACATTCTTTTCATGTTTAGAGAGTCAGAAAAGAGCATAAATATGAATCCATAATGACTTTTCATGTATTTACTGAGTCCGAAAAAGTATAAAATACAACTCGTTTCATCGCCTAAGTCGCACAAAAACCTGTCGTTGCACAAAAACAAGTGTAAAATCCATTTTCGACATAAATATATATTAAAATATTCATAAAAATGACTTTTATAACTTATTTAGGGTTAAAAAAGCTATAAACATGTGAAAATGGTAAAAACAAAAATTACTTTTTACTTTTACCTCATTGGAGAGTGACAGTAGTGCTTTTGGTGTGCGATCTTCGAGTGACGATTGCGACAAATCCATGCGACCATTTGGAGCGCCATCAGTTCTAGGTAAGAGGCCTCCTCTCCTACTCCATTTTAATCCATTTTTCTTTTGTTTTAGCTTGCTTTATCGACCCCTGTGAAGGGATTTTGAAAAAATAGGGTTGCGCCCATTGGCGCGGGTATCGGGCACGAACCCGCGCCAATGGGCCTTTTTTCTCCAAAGGCTCGCGCCCATGGGCGCGACTATTTTAAAAACAGTCGCGCCAACGGCCGAGCACACCCTTGTTTCAAATTTTAACATGTTCAAAGAAATTTCAATGCATATCCAAGTTCACCAAAGATCTAATTAATGTTTTTGACCTTGTGGCTACAGGGAAACAATCAAAATGGTGATCCAATGGAAGGAAAGGGAGCATGATAGAGTAGAAGAATTGGCCATAGCTGATGAAGATTGCATGGAAGCCCTTAGAAATTGCAGGCTAAAGAAATACTTCCTCACGTCTTATCTACGAGCTCAGCCAGAGCTCTTACGATACTTAATCAACCTTTGGGATGAGCACGATCAAGTATTCTGTATACGAGACCAAGTGCTGGAACTAGACGTATTTGATGTCTATTTCATCACAGGACTATCGCGCAGAGGGTCGGTGCCCCTATTGACAGGTAGCAGGCCATCCGGTAAGAAAATGGGGGAGGTGATGGATCGAGTGTGCCCAGGGGCACAATTTGGATCTGGCAGTTCGAAAGTGGATATCCCACTATTCAGGATCTAACACTCAAAGCAGTGTTGTTCACCATCACATGGACTGCGGGGGCACAGGCACCCCATGAAGCAACAAAGAACCAACTTATACTGGCTACAGAGTGTCTAAATCCGACCATCTTTAATTGGGCGGCAGCGGTGACGACCAACATGAAGAGGCAGCTTACAAAAGATAAGCGTGGCACACTGCAGCAGTTTGGGTATGGTTCCATTCTAGTGACGTTCATTTTGGAATGGTTACCAATCTTTCAGGGCCAAGGGGCCTTCGTACCCGATCCAGTGCCTCGAGAGCCGAGGATGGCTCGTTGGGCAGCGCTTATGCCTAGAAGGGGGGAGGCCAGAGTTTTTTGGGTGGCTCCACTGCCAACTGATCGTGGTCAAGGATTGGCCATATGCAGGGACTGACTTCATAGGTGACCCTGATCTCCCACTGCTAGACGGAGAGGATTGGGATGAGGAGATAGGTATGACCTCTTTTTGATTTTGTGTTTTATGATTTTTTTTTTGTTAATACATGCTTGTTGTAATAACCATTATATGCATATGCAGATGTTGGCCCAGAGCGCCCAACCGGCATGTCTCATATCTCGAGGAGAAACCAGCCTGTAGTAGATCCTCAAGAGGAGGGTGCTGAGGGGGGAGAACTCATCCAGAACCTTGAGGGTATCGCTTGAGGGATTCTGAATTATTCTCGGCTAGCGAATGTCCCGTTAGCGTACCAGAGGCACACGGTGGGGGTGCCGAGTCGTATCCACCGACTCTTGAGACGCCTAGTGTGTGCAATGACGTGCTACCATGAGCACCATAGGGATTAGTCATCTAGGCTTTATTTTCATGCATAATTTTTTAGAGACATGTTGTCTTCGGATGTACTAAGACAAACATGTATTATTTTTTGATGATGCACGTTGTGCAAACATTTGGACATATATATATCTATACATATGCTTTATGGTTTATTGTGTTTTATGCTTCTTATGCTATTTTAAATTACATGTTATGCAAATTTCTGTCCAATACATAATTGGCTAATGCATCAGTTAACGTATTAAATCGTCTTGGAATATGTTGATATGTAATGAAATCAAAATCCATTTCTAACAACTTAACACGTAGATATAACCTTAAAATCCGATGGTCTCTGACGGAATATCACCCATTGAGCTGGTGGACGACAAGGTGAGAGTCCAAGTTCACAACCAATGTTCGAATACCGAGATTAATCACCTCGGCTAGTAACTCAATCACAGCACTATACTCAGCAACATTGTTCGTGGTACAACCTAGACAAACCCCTTGAAGGTCTACTAACTCACCATGAGGATCGTAGATCACCCATGCCGCAGAGGACAAGTTGTGTGTACTGTGGTAGGCACCATCAGTGAAACCAACGTAAGGCGAACCAGACATCTGTCCAAGAAGCAAAAGGACACAATAAGCGGCAATCACGCCGACACACCAAGACAAAAACATGAAAACATGCACACAAAACACACTTGCTAAAGCACACATATGTACAAAAAATAGAGTGCCTGGAATTATGCATAATATTTTTTCAAGTAAAGCCCATTCCGGGGCTTATCCAGGGGATTCCCTTCGTATTCAATAAGCTCGTAGGCCCCTTTTTGCAAAACTCTCTTTACAATGTAAGGCCCGTGTCACATGGGCTCGAATTTTCCTACCCCCAGCTTATCATTGGCTTGATCGTAGAGCAAGACCAAATCTCCCTCAACAAAAGAACGAGGATGAACAGTGTGATCGAAGTGAGTTTTCACTCGCTTCTTCTGTGCTTCGATAGTTAAAGAGGCTAGTCGACAAGTCTCGTCTAGTCACTCCAGGTAAAGAAGACGTTCCTCTACCGGAGTAGTGTCAGGGAGTAATTCGATGGCTAATTTTAACGAAGGGATCTCACACTCGATGGGAAGGGTAGCCTCCAGTCCATAAACCAATTGGAAAGGAGTGAAACCGGTGGCATCCTTCACAGAAGTTCGATAGGCCCACAAGGCAGAGAACAACATCAAGTGCCAATCGGACTTATGCATGCCAATGGTTCATTGAAGCATCGTAACCAGGACCTTGTTAACGGCTTCTACTTGACCGTTGACCTGAGGATAGTATGGAGTTGAACTATCATGCCGTAGGCCCAACTGGGTTGTAAGCTCAGTCATCATATGACTACGGAAATTCTTGCCGTGATCAGTGACGATGGCTTGAGGGACTCCAAACTGTGAGATAACATGATTGAATAAAAACTACGTCGCAGTGTGACCATATTCGAACAATGTAGGCATTGCCTCGGCCCATTTCGTGAAGTAACCAACGGTAACGATGATATACCCATGCCCCCCGACCGAGCGAGGGTTACAGGTCATATAATCGATGCCCCATTTTGCAAAAGGGTCGATGGTAACAACGGGGTGCAGTGGAGCAGGAGGCGCACACATCTTCCATTGGTAGATTTGGCACTCGTAACAAGAACGGATAACAAGAATACAATCCTTAAAGATGGAGGGCCAAATGTAACCAACGCATAGGATTTTCTGTGCAGTGGCATATCCAGACATGTGACTGCCACAGGCGCCAGAGTGGTAGTCATTTAAAACTCTCTCGGCTTCCTCGCGTGTTAAGCATCGGCGGAGAACAGAATCAACGTCGAGGCGGTAGAGGGTGTCCCCAACAATGTGATATGGTTGGGCTTGATGGTGGATCCATCGTCGAGTATCCTTAGATGTCTCAGGACGAAAAGAGGACGTCTGTAAATAGACAATGATATCCCCGTACCAGGGATTGAGGGTGTTGATTAGGAAGAGAGTTTCATCCGCAATGTGATCCTCTAACCGAGAGGGTGCGGCAAGACATGGCAAAGAGCACAACAATTCAGCAAAGACAAGCGATTTCTTGGACTTGGCAGTAGTGAATTCCAAGTCAAACTCTTGGAGGATGACAATCCACTTCGAGTACTTGCCCCCCAACAGTTGACGTGACAAGATGTACATCATTGGGTTGCAATTAGAGATATTGTGGCTGAGATAATAAATGACGTGTTCAGTGCCATCGTCATCATCTTGAACAAGAACCATGCCAATGGTGGTATCAGCAGCGGCCAAATACAAAGTGTAATCACGATGGTAATTAGGAGGATGCAACAAAGGAGCGGAAACAAGGAGAGCCTTGAGATGCTTGAAGGGCTCTTGAGCGGCGGCATCCCATCGAAACGGGGTGTCTCGCTTTAGTAACTGCGTAAAACCTTTGGCCACCTCAGCATAGTTCGGAATGAAGTGGCATAAAAAGTTTGCTTTACCCTGCAAGCTCTGCAATTGCTGCAAGGAAGCAGGGGGAGGAAGATTCAAAATGGCCTTGACTTTAAGGGGATCCAGACAGATGCCCTCTCGGGAGACGATGAACCCGAGAAGTCTGCCAGACTCTACGCAGAAGACACACTTATGCGGGTTGAGCTGAATACGGTAGTGTCGACAGTGGAGAAATATTTCGCAGAGATGAGCGGGATGGTCTTGACGCTTAGTTGAATGAGCTGGTAGATCATCTAGGTAAGGTTTCACAATGTGTCGAATATCATGGAATGCATAAGACATTGCGCGTTGGAAGGTAGCACCAATGTTTTTGAGACCGAAAGGGAGCTTTTTGTAAGCGAAAGTGCCCCACTGATAGATAAAGGCGGTTTTGTGCTGATCAGTTGGCGCGATATTAATCTGGTTATAACCAGAGAAACTGTCCATAAATGAGTATATCTCACTTTCGGCACACTCATCAATGAGCTGGTCAATGAAGGGTGTGGGGTAGTTATCCTTGGGACAGGCTCAATTAATATCACGGTGATCGACGCAGACCCTGATGGTACCCTGCTTTTTATCCACAGGGACTATATTGGAAACCCAATCTATGAGTGGGATGGGGTAGATAAAGCCAACCTTGAGAAGCTTTTCGACTTCCACTTTAAGGGTTGCAGCCTTTCGGGGGTGCACGGGGAGTAAACGTTGTCGAATAGGCTTAGCTCCCGGATACGTGGGTATCTCATGCACCACAATGCTTGGGTCAATGCTGAGCATTTCTTCGTAAGACCAAGCAAAGACATCATGAAACTCGCGAAAAAGAGCAATATAAAGTTGAATTTCCTCAGGAGTACAATTCACTCTGATATAGATATGCTCGACAATCCCTGGTTTAACAGAGATGTCGATCGGTTGAGTTTGCGTGATGTTTCCCAGATTCCCTTCAGAGGACACTTGATATACTTGGATGGGTGTTTGAAGGGGTTGTGAAGGGAGACAACAAGCAAACCGCTCGAGACAGACAAGCATTTCCCAATGGGTAGGGAGGAACGAGGAATGATGGTGAAGATTGAACCAAGGGGGTTCCTCGAGAGACATGGTCTCTATAATGGCTTCATCAGAAGGAAATATTTCCTTTAAAGGATCTAAAGAAGCACAACCTCCAAGCCAAGGGAATGAGCATACGAGTCAAGAGCTCCGCTTAAAGAAGCAGATTCAGAAGGAGGAGCCGATACAGAAACAATCTTGACGTAGTTGAGCTCGGCGGGACTCAACAGCATCTCATCGCCCCATGATTCTATCTAGTCAATGGGGGGAAGGACCCAAGGATCAGAATGAACCGAAATCATATTGATAGAGGTGAGGTTCGGAGGTGGGAGTGAAAAGACACCCATGAGGGCGGGATCTTTCAAGGGCCCAGCTCCCACACTCTCCAATGGAATGGAGGTATGCTCCACAAAAGGCACGCTGCCTTCAGAAGAGGAAGCGAAGAAAGAGAGCTGGTCTACTGTGACAATTTTCCCCTGGTGAGGGAAACGAATGACACGAAATAGAGAGGAAGCCATGACTCGCATGGCATATGTCCAACTCCAGCCCAAAAGGAGGTTGTAAGTAATATTTGCATCAACGACTTCAACTTCTACTTCAACAGTCTTCCCTTCCAAAGTAATAGGCAAGCATTGGAGGATACCGTAAGGGCGAGATTCTCTCCCGTCAAAGGCTTCCAAGTTTGTAGGAGACTTACTCAAATTCGAAGAACCAATAGCCTTCCAACAAGCAACAGACATAATGCAAGTTGAGGCGCCTTCATCAATAACTGTACGATGAATCATTTTAGAATTGATGATGACCTGGATAAGGAAGGCAATCTGGTGAGGCAGTCTCGGTACATGGCTCTCGAGATCAAAAGTGATCAAATCCAAGTCGGCCGGGTCAATGCCACCGATGGCAGATAGCAAGGACTTCCTCTGGGGGGGTAGCTCTGGAGAACTTCTAGAGCGAACATAGCTGATGGAGCCTGAGCTAAGTCCTCAACGATGTTGTAGTGTTGGGCAGCACGAGCATTAGGGTTGTAAGAAGATCTTCGGAGTACACCTTTTGGAGGGGGTCGAATAGGTGTCTCTGTGCTAGGTCTCTCGATATGGAGTGGACCAGAACTGGACGGAGGAGTGCTTGAGGGAACCTCAGGCTCTTTCCCGATAGGTGACAGATATTCCTTTGCTCAAGTGGTAATGTGAACAGGAATCGTTCCAACCATGAACACTTGGGAACCAAAGGGAGAAGAATATGAGGATGGGTCAGCCACCATTTGCGTTCACTGTGAGGCGAAAGGTTCTTTTAGCACCGCAGGAGTCCCAGGAGCACCTTTTAACAAACGACTAACTTCAGACCACCTTGGGCAGTATTTGGTATAGTAATCCTCATCACAGATAAGATAAGGATACTTGGGTTTACATTTGGCTCCTTCCTCGGGTGGAGGTTTAGGGGAGTCCTGCTTGGGTTGATCAGATTTATTTTTTGCTTTCCCCTTCTTCTTTCCTTTCGAGGCTTTATCCACCGTGGTGGACTGGACGGTGTTAACCTTGGAAGTATTTTTAGAATTAGACACACTCTGAGAAGTATTTTCATTCAAAGCACTTGATTTTTGCTTCCCAGGGTTCGCGGAAGATTTCTTAGAAGACGGATTTACAGAGCCAATAACACTGTCAACATACGACTTTGGTGGAGTTTTGGATGTTCCAGGTCTCGGGGCGTTAGGAAAATAATCATATAAGGTACCAGACTGAGAATAAACCAAGTCGAGGTACTGAGCACGCGCAATAGCCTGCTCTTCAGTTACACAAGCTCTCATAGCAATGTCTCGCGTGATTGCAAGGACAAAGGAGGTTGTAAACCAATCGGTCAGGAGATGATCAAAAATCCAAAACTTAATCAAATGGTGACGCCATCTCCATTCATGTATATGATCGGATATGTGCGTGGTCGTGTCCTGTTTAAGAGACATGAGGAGATTCGTTCCCGTCTCATACCGAATTGGAAACTGAAAATGAGTTAGAAATGCCATTGCCAATGAGTCAAAATCTTGAAAGGATCCACGAGTTAGCTCAATATACCACTTAGCAGCCGAGCCGGTGAGAGTCCTTTGAAAAAGGTGGAGCCAGATTGAATCGTCAAGCCACGAATTTTACAAACACCAAAGATGATACATCATAACGTGGGCTTGGGGGTCTTCTCCAGCTTTGCCATCGAATTTGGGACAATCATCGAGAATCTTGGTTGGAACTGGTGGCCATAATGGATTATGAAGGATAGGATCATTAGTCAATTTGGACACATCTGGCAGTTTCAATGTTGCTAAGAAGGGTAACTGAGGGTTGAAGGACATCTGGGGCCACGGATAAGAGGTAACACCAGGGTTCCAACCAGTTGTCGGTTGCCCCCATTGGTTTTTTCCGGACGGACCTAGCCCATAGGGGTTCTGTCCGTAGGGATTCTGTCCATAGGGGTTATAGCCATAACTAGACGGCTGACCTTGGACTTGCCCCCCAGCACCCCATTGATTACCAACTTGGCCTGCAAGAGCAACATACTATTGCTGGTAATTCTGATAAGGAGTGACCTGCATTTGTTGATAATTTTGATACGAGGCAAACTGAGCTTGCCCCTAGGGTTGTTGGTAACCATAAGGTTGTTGGGCTCCATACTGAGCCTGGGGACCAGGCTGCGCTTGATAAGAAGGTTGAGATTGAAACCCACCTTACATTTGAAGACCAGCTTGGGTCTGGGGCCCACCCTGGGGCTGGAAACCAGGTTGAGCTTTAGAAGCAATAACCATTTGCATGCCAGGTTGAGCAGGCCCAGAAAGATTTCCTTGAGAGGATTGAGATGGGGCCACCTAGCCAGAAGGTTGCCCCGGTTGAGTTTTGGATTGACCCACTTTCCCAGAAGGTTGAGCTTGTTGGGTGTTGGGTTGTCCTTGTACAACCGAGGGTTGTCTTTATGGAACAGATGGCTGAGCGGATTGGATGGTTGGTTGACCTTGAGGTTGACCAACTTGTCCAGATGGTTGACCAAACTAGTCAGTGGGTTGGCCTTGCTGTACGTAAGGCTGACCACCCTACCCAGAAGGGTAGCCCTGCTGGATCCCAGGTTGTCCTTGTTGCATATAAGGTTGTCCTGGATTCCCATAGGGTTGACCGGAAGGGTATCCCTGCTGGACCCCAGGTTGTCCTTGTTGCATATAAAGTTGTCCTGGATTTCCAAAGGGTTGCCCAGGATAGGTGAAAGATGGACCACCATAGGCCGAAGGTTGTCCCTAAAAGGGTTGTCTTTGTGGGCCTCCAGGCTGCCCTGAATAAGATTGCCCGTAATACTGCTGCGCATAAGAAGGTTGTGTGTAAGATGGCTGACCTTGATAAGATGGTCCTTGATAAGACGGTCCTTGATCCGAAAGGGGTGCTTGGCCACCACCATAACGAGTGGTACCCCAAGCAACACTTAACGGGACTGAGACCTCAACCGCAAGTTGAGATGGCAAGGGTCCAATATAGAGATGATGCCCTACGGGGTCATAATAACGAACTGGACCTTGCGCGCCCGGATTCTGGATGGCTTGCAAATACTGATTGTATGCCTCCCCTACTAGAATGGAACCAGAAGAAGGTGGGGCACTAAGTGCAGGATTGACAACTCCGGTTGTAGGTACCGACTTACCACTATTTACTGAACCGTGGGACGGACCATCAACAGTAGTTACAATCGAGGATGTTGTAATGGCACTAACAATCGGTGTTGAAGACGCTACACAAATAGTCGGAATAGTCAGGACTGAAGTGACAACTGTATTGTGAATTTGAGGAATAAAAGATCCCATAGTGGGAGTGGTGTTGTGATCCCACATGGTACCTGAGGAGGAGTTCCTAGAACGCATAACATCCCTCAAAGCCCTATAGCGTAAGGGCAACATGACACTGAGAGGGGTGACACTGAAGGGTGGGGTTACGGCCGAGATAGGAGTTTCGACACTCATCACAACAGGTGTTTCACTCGCGATGGGAGATGTGTCATCCATATCAGAGGAAGACATTGGGGCAGAAACACCAGTAGGAGTAAAAGGAGTATCCTCTTCGGAAGGCTCCCAAACAGGGTTCCAATGTAGATCATCAAAATCGTCTTCTGTAGCACGGGAGTTCAGTCGTTGGACACTCAGAATAACGGGGAAAGTGTCACTACCAATCGGTGTCTCAGGAGCAGCAGAAGAAGGAGACCCTTGGTCATTAGGGACGGGAGACGGGATCGATGATTCCGCCAAGATGATTCGATTCAAAATTTCCTAGACAAACTAACGAGAAAGGACCCTACTCAAACTAACGCAAATAAGATCTTATAGGGTAAGTGTGAACGTGGCCGAAATAAATTTTAAGACACAAGGACATAACTTGATCTTTTCATCCTTAAAGAGTCGAGAAAAGGACAAAAAGATGATTCTAGTCACCTTCGAATGTTTAGTGAGCCCGAAGTGACAAATGCTCAGGTGAGCCTTTTCTTTTAGGGAGTCCGAAAAGGATCAAAAAGTGACTACTCTGGAGAACTAGGCAAAAGGTTTACCAGACAATCCGTAAAACTGCATATACACCTTGGCAATCGTATGAAAACCAAGGACTTTTTGTACGACAGTCAATCTTCCCGAATGCTGTGTTCGGTACGTTATAGGTTGTAAGGCGGTAGACACGGCTTCCTATGGATAAAGGATGATAACCTAGTGGGGTCTCCCCATATACTCGACGGTACGTGGGAGCACAAGTCCATACGAGACCACTATTGAATCACAAAAGGAGGAATCACCCAACCTTGAGTGGAAACAAAAGTGACTAGTTTTAACAACGCCGGAGCACGTCTCTAGCCTAGACCTCTAAAAAGTGTGTGTTATGTTCCAATGCGTTGTTAGATTCATTCAATTCATTTTAAAGTTGATCTTGTATTAGGTTTCAATTTTTAGGCCTTACGGTATGTAATGTCTCAAAATTTCCTAAATGCAAACTATATGCCAAAATATGTCATTTCATTTGAAGAATGCTAGCTACGAGAGGGTTTGAGAGCTTTCACACAAATGAAATGATCGCAAAACAACGAAAAACCTCTCTAATGCAGCTAATGGAAATTAACAAACTTTTCTTCAAGATCACTAATCACTAATCACTAATCACAATGAAAAGCTCTAATTCTCATTAACGAATGCAAAGCAAAAGAGATTTTTTCTTTTATGTTGATGGCAAAATGCACTAAACAAACTTTGAGAAATGATAACAAACAAATTCTACTCAATACAAGCACATTCAGATCCCTAAATCACAAAGCAAACCTCCAAAGAATGAGAAAAGTCCCAAAGACACCAATGAGCCGTGTAATCTAGGCTCAAAGCGAGCAAAGAGGAATTCAAGTGAAAACAAAGCAAGTCACCCAAATAACACAATAAAATGATTCACAACCACCAAACAAGTGCAAGGGAGTAATCAGAGAGTCGACTGGACCAATAGAAGACCAAAACACCTGAGGAAGGCTCGACACACAAAGCCACTAGATGCCCTAGGGCTAGAAATGTGAAATCGATGGAAAAAGGCAAACACCCAAAGGGTAAAGATCAAAGCCAGTCAAACAACACTCCAACACACTCAAGTAGTTGAAAAAGGGTACCCAGAACAAAAAACCAAGCTCAGGAGGCTCAGAACCAAGCAAACTTCAAAAGTTCCCAGGCCTGAGGCGACTGTCAGGCTGCAACTAGTGCCTTTTAGGGATTGGCGTGGGTTGTCAATGAGCAACTAGCACCAACTGGCGCGACTGTAACACTATAAAAGTGCACTAGTCAAGTTTGCTATGCAAAAAGAAAAAGCAAGCAAGCCAAAGCTAGGCCAACAGTAACCAGGTACACCAAGGGGCGAGAAGCAGCACAAGAGCTCAACCCAGAAGGCTAATCAAGCAGGAAAAACCAAGAAACAAGGCAAGTTCCAAGTCGTTCAGTTCGTAAACCAAACCGAAGATGGACTGAAGTGGTGTTGATCTACTTCGCTAATGCAGAGCAATAGCGTTTCGAAGTCTATCTGGCCGTACTTCAAGCTCCGTCTAAAGTTTACAAATCAAACAACAAGACAAATCAAAAAACAAGACAAAAAGCTAACTCCCCAGTGGAGTCACCAAATTGTTGTGGAGGTAAATCCCCTCTGCGGACAGAGGTGATCCCTACTAGCCCAGATTGGGTCTAGCAACAATAAAACAATGCTATCATGTAGGTTCATAATTGCAAATCAAAGACCAATGATGAGGGCCTACCTGGATTCCAACGCTAGTGCTTGTAGAAGATTCGATGCTCCCGTTCCTTTGCTCCGGCCGATCACAATCCCCACGATCTCCGTGAATGGACACCTACACATACAAAGAATGACACAAACACAATCATAAAATCCAATAGATGCAACTATATATCAGTCAGAGAGGATGTAACTCATCATCATTACAAAAGACAATAACAGTGGAACCATAATGATAGTCGTCTATTATTGATAAACAAAGAAGAATACAACCATAGTTCTGACGTCAAATCCTCCTTTGGCTGGGTGATCAGTAGCACATGTCTTGTAAAGCTTGTTGGGAATGGGAACAAGCCTCTCTCTCCTTGGTTATTTGGACAAGAATCTCCTTACTTTAGATTTAGCCTTATGGGAATGAAGAAGGCTTCTTGCAGCATGAACTTGACAATTCTCAATCTTTGGAACTAGGGAACTAGCTTGCCTAAGGCAAAAGGACAAGCTTTTATAGATAGAGGAGGAGGAGTTAGGATCATCCACAATATTCATGGGATTGGCTTTATCACTAAGAAGCTTCCATGCGAGGTGGTAAACCACTTCCCCTCTATGGAGATTCGAAGCCAAATCAAACCAACTCAAGATAGATTTAGTTCAGGAGTGGATTAGAATGAATCTTCGGCTGTTGGTTTGTTAAAAGCACTACCCATTTTGGCTAGCGCGAGTGTGACTCTGAGACAGAGCGCCAGCTGGCGCGCCCTCTTTGGAGGATTTCCTCCATTGGCGTGAGTGAGGCAAAGTGAAACCGCGCCAATGGAAAAAGGGTTGTTTTTATGGGTTTTTTGTAGAAGATGTCTTCAGGGCAAATGAAGTTCAAACTCAGGGGAATACAATGCAAGTGTTTCCAAGTCATGTCACTTCTCATGGGTCCCAGAATGAGTCCTCCAAGGTGCGGGAGAAGGGGTAACAGGGACGGTGACAAATTGTTGTGTAACACCTATTTAACTAAGTAAAAGGATTGCTTAGCCTCAATATTCCACTTGATTTATGAATCCTTTTTAAGCATGTTTGTTATGTTTCTAAGAAGTTCTGCCAGGTTACGAATGAATCTCCTTAGGAAATTGATTTTGCCAATAAAGGATTGAAGCTATTTGATGTTTCTTGAATGATTGATTTTTAATATTGCTTCAATTCTACCGGGATCATCCTAATCCCACCCTTGGAAATAATGTGACCAAGAAGCTTTCCTTCCTCAAGGCCAAACAATGTCTTCTTAGGATTTAGTGAGATGCCAAACCTTACACATTTTTCAAGCACTCTTCTCAGATGTGCTAAATGTTCCTCATCATTTTTAGAATAGATAGTGATGTCATCTAGATAAATCACAATAAAATGGTTGATTTCATGATCAAAGGCTATATCCATTGCTCTTTCGAAAATGGCTCTAGCATTCATTAACCCAAAGGGAATTTTCACATACATGACAGTTCCCCATGGAGTAGTGAAGGCAGTTTTATCTTGATCATCAGGATGCCCTAATATTTGGTTATAACATGAGAAAACATCTAATAAGGAAATTCAACTAGACCCTACTATCTTTCATAATATATGATCTATTTTAGGTAAGTGGTAGTTGTCCTTAAGTGATACGTTATTAAGATTTGTGAAATCAATACACAATCTGATTTCTCTAGTTTTCTTTCTAGTAGGCACAATGTTAGACACCCATTTAGAGTATCTAAGAGGAAGTATAATTTTAGCATCGTAGATCCTTTTCACTTCTTTCTCAGCCAAAGGCATCAGGACGAGATTTATCCTATGAAGTTTTTGTTTGAATGGTTTTTGATCTTCCTTGATTGGGATTTTATGTTGTATGATACTAGTGTCGTGTACTTTTAGATCCTCATAAATCCAGGAAAAGACATCTGTGAACTCTTTGAAAAGAGCTATGTATCGTTGTTTTGTGGCAATAGGAAGTGATTTCGAGAGTTTTATCATTTTAGGATTCTACTCATTACCTATATTGCATTCTTCTATGTTTGCCCCTGTGGGTTCCATTTTTGTCTTTTTTGCTACATCATTAAAATCAAAAAGTTCTTCTAACGGAACTAGACCCCTTGGAAGAACATTATCCTTAAGTTGAAGTACTTCAAATTCTTCTTTTTTTGGATCTATTTCATGCAATTCTAATTTATGTACATCTTTATTGGCTGAAATATTTACATCAAAATCATCAAACTGTTTATCTACACTTGCATATTCAACAATCTGATTTTCTACTTCACACTCTAAATCTATGCTACTATCTTCATACTCATCCTTGGATTGCAAAAAAAAATCAATCTGTTTATCACTTCCAAATACCTGCCAATATCTCATATTATCATGTACAGTTGGACAATGTTTAACTTCCAATGTATATTGTCTGTTGGTGTGAGGCATTTTGCATGTGCTAGCTGAAAAAGCTAAACCATTAGCCAGGACATTCTGATTTCTGGGAATGACAACAAGATCATATTCTACAAAAGTTCCTAGAAAGTCAAGCACATCATTTCTGTAGGCTCTCAACCTAGGATGTTTTGCAACATAATCTTCTTTGATCTGCTTTAGAATTAATTCATAATCCCCCTAAACAGAAATTCTTTTAGCACCTAGCCTTTTCAATAATTTCAATCCTAAGAGAAGTGCCTCATATTATTCTATATTATTGATGCAATGAAGTTTGAGTTTACAGGAAAGGCCTTTTGCATGATTGTTCCCTAAATTGGACACCTAGACACCCGCCCCTCAACCCGCTTTGCAACAAGAGCCATCAAAGCTCATGTTCTAAAAAGGTTCAGTTTCAATGTTTTGTTGCACAATTTGTGTTTGATTTTCATGTTTTTCATCAATGTCACTTTCTGCTTTAGTAACCTGTGCATCAATATCTCCATCATTATAAAGAATGAAATAGTACATGTCAGAATGAACTGAGTAAAGAGGATAGTTATGTGGTTTCTCTTGAATACTGACCATATACTTCATTAAAGTTTCCCTATATAGTCTTCTCTATTGATCAAACACTGGTATGGTGGCGTAATTCATGTCCATTTGTAGGGTTCCTTGTAATTTTTCTCCCCATGAGCTGACAATAGCATGCCATAATTAGGGGGAATGTCTGCAACCACTATATCCATCACTATACTTTTAGCAAGGATTTGGGCTAAAGTAACACATAGGTCTTTGATAAGTCCTAGGCATCTAACTTTGCTAGAATCAAAGGAATACAAATCTTTGTATTGTCTGGTAATGTCAAGTCCTAGTTTTTCCATGGCAGATTTGGGCATTAAATTATGGGATGCACTTGAATCTAGCATAACATTATAGAGAATTTTATCATGAATATTCAAACTAACATAAAATGGAGGGACCCCTCCTTCTTGTGGTTTTCCTTCAAATTCTAGCCCAAATAAGAGTTCAGGCTGATCATCATTCAAATTTACATCGTTGGTATTTTCCCTAATGTTTAATGCTTTCATGACCTAAGTCTTGTATGTACTTTTTGTTCATTAATTCAGTTAAGGGGATAGAAATTTTCAACTTGGAAAGTTCATTTTCAATACTGAAAGGTGTTGGATTCTTAAGGAGATTTGGAAAATCAGACTTATCAACAACTATTTTTGTGGCCAGTTCTTTTTGTTGACTGGTAGAAGGGAGATATGTTTGAGTATTTTTGGAAGGAGTATCAATGGTCTTTTTCGTATTAGCTTTTGCTGGCTTCTTTCTAGGATTTTCAGTGGTTTTCTTAGGAAGATTTTCTATTGTTTTCTTGGAATCAGAATCAGAGACCTTTGTAACAGGATTTTCAGGATTCTTTTTATTTGCAGTATCTTGATTTTTCTTACTTCTAAGAATATACTTCCTCTAGATTTCCATTATGGCATTTTCAAATCCTTGCTTGTATTCATCTACCTATTCAAAATCCATTTCAGTCTTGGTTGTAAGAAAAAGTTCTTCTCCGCTTGAGTGAGGAAAATTGTTTCATCATCACTTACCCCAAAAAAAATTATCTGATTCTCATCCAAATCTTCCATAATATTCCCCTCATCATCTATGTAATTTTCCGAAAAAGGAGGCCGGACCTACTGGCCTAGACACTTTTGTTCTCTTTGTTTAATTTGGGGAACATTCCTTCTAAAATTTTGGTTTCTAGTTTGAGGGACATTTTGGTTTTCTCTTACTTGAGTTTGGTCATTAATGTTCACTCTTTGCATAATTTGATTCACTACTCTCACTAAGTTATCAATCTTATGGTCAACAACAGAAGTAGAAGGTTCTTCTTTTATGGTTACTCTGCGTTCAGACTTCTATTTGGCTTTTTGGGCCAGTATGGTAGCTTCAACTTTAATTGCATTCACTTGCATTTCTTCCAAATTTGTCAAGCCTCTCTCTCTAAGTTGATATTCCATGTCTACATCGAAACCATATGGAAAATAAATCCGAGCTAGGATAGGTGAGGGCTTGGTGTCTTGTGGAATGGCATTGTAAACAGTATTGAATCGTTCACAATATTCTTTCACAGTTTCATTGGGTTTTCTTTTCAACCTTTTATATTCATTTAGGAGCTGAAGTGGATTATTCTTGATCTCCCATCTAGCTAAAAAGGTTTGATGGAAAGCATCAAGGTTGGCTATACTTCCTGTAGGTAAATCCCTAAACCATTTCTTGACATCACCTCCTAAGCTTTGGGCAAACAATCTCATTTTAACATCAGCTTCATCTACTTCTTGGAGATCAAGCACATCATTCAGCCTATCGACATGTTGTTGGGCAGTATTAGCACCAGTATTATTGAAGGTCACAATTTTAGATGGATAATCTATAGGCATAGCATTTAGCTGGACTGGTAACACCAATGGTGCATACCTTCCTGCCATTATTGTCCTAGTAAATTGACTTGAGGATAGGCCTAATGGAGGTGTAGTTTTGATAACTACAGGGATAGTAGGTACAGAATTTTGAGAGATCACAGGTAGGGAAGTCAAAACTATAGAATGAGTAGGGCTAGGAGGTTGTAGATGTACAAACTAAGAAGACTGACTAGACAAAGAGGCTGTTGCAATAGTTAAAGCAGAGAATTCAACATATTGTTAAATAAAAGATTCTTCAATAGCTTGGTCCAACACTGAAACTAGACCTTGTATTTTATCAAATTACTATAAAGATTCAAGATCAGGATATGTTTCAAGGACTTGGGTTTGGGGTACATATGGTTGCATTATGGCTTTATCTATGACAGTTTGATCTACAAAAGACTTAGACTTTGATCTAAACAAACTTTGCTGGAAAGGAAAATCGAATTCTATGTCTTGTAAGGTTTCAAATTTCTCTGGAAGAGAATTAGACCTTGACAAAGGAGTATTTTCTAGAGGAGAATTGAATCTAGACAAAGGACTATTACTACCTTGACTCTCGGTAAAGATTTTCTTTCTCACCAGTTTCTCAGGGTTATCTACATTTTCATTAGGATTGGGATTAGGGTGAGATCTAGTATAAATTCTTTTGGGATCCAGGGCTATGAAAAATCATCACACAAAAATCAAAATCAAAATTAATGATACAGGAGATATCTACAAAATAGCAACCTCAGATCATGTATTTCATAATGATACAACAATTGCTTATTGAAATACTGATTTTAAACTAGGGAATAATAATGTTTTGGATTAAAATGTATTCTTCCCCAGTATGGTCGCCACTATGTTATCATTTTGTATTTTTGAGGTTGAGGGAGTAAACACATTGGATAACATCAAACCACTTTTGAAGCTAGGATCTAGCCCTACCAGCTTCAGAGAGGGATCTCTCTTTATGATTTAACTTTGTTTTTTAAGTTGATTTTAGGCTAGTTATAATTATGCTTGATTGTTTGTTTGAATTTGTTTAATGGGTTTGGTTGGTTGATCTAATCAAATTACTTTCTTCCCATTGGGCTATGGAGTCAAATAAACTTGGATATTGCATCAAATGTCTAAAAGAGTAATCACAGGGCGAGATAGTTACATTAACTGGATCTTTAAAGTGAATAATGAAATGATGAAGAGGCTTTTCAGTAATGATTGAAAAAAATTTAAGAATTTTTCAATCAAACTTCAGAAGAAAAATATACAGATTGTAAAAATAGTCCAAATAAGGTATTCAATTAACAAATCTTATTTTTCACATTTCATGTTTTACAATTATATTTTTAGATGACTATAATGTAGAGAACAACAATGAAAACAATTGTTACAATAGGAAAAACATCACCAATAAATTGCAGCACAAGAATCCTATGAAAGTCTTTGTATTAATGATGCTCCAGCAGCATGGAAAAAGTACAATGCTCAAAAGAAAATTTACAATGATCAAGAATCGACGCCCAATACTTCGAATGAATGAAGTATTTACACAAAATTTCCAAAAGATTACAATGAATGCCGCATCGACATGGCATTCTATTATTAATTACAAAATAACTAAATTGACTAATGTGACCAAAAGAGGTAAATTTGGTGAAGTGATCTGGACATTTGGCACTTCTTGGTGGAGAACAGTTGTTGATTTGCCACGATTTGGGTGTTGCACTAGTGGAGCTAATCTCTTTCTTTACTCTTGAAATTTGCACAATTTATCCCACTTCTCTTCATCCGGGATGGTGATTTTTTTTTGCCTTGCGGTAGATCTCATCTACCTCGGTATATCAAGAAAATGTGGGCTTTACCACGAAAATATGATTTATCTCATGCTAAATGAAAATAATGTTGTCGATAGCTTCGAAAAAAGCTCTCTCTATCATAACACCTTTAATGTGGGAAGATTTAGCAATATCCTTTGCAATGTCTTTAAGCTTCCTCATATAATCTTCCCTCGTCATTAGTTTGTCATTAATTACAAATAAAGAAGGCAGGACCCTCTTTGTTAATGCTTCTATTTTGGTGAAAAATTTGTTGACTACTATTTCTAAACATGACATTTTTATGTAAGTTGCACAAACAAATTTTTCTTTGTAAGAACTTTCTTCACTTCCAAGATTGTTTTTGTATTGTCATCTACTCCCAAATAATCCAACTCATATATGTTTTTGGAATTTAGAAACTTGATGATGTTGTTGGTTGTGGCAGGCATATCTCCCAACTCTTTGTTAATAGTGGAAATGGCCTGATTGGCTCTTTCAATCAACTCTTTCTGTTCAAATATAATTTTAATACATGGCCAGATTTCATCCAAGGCTTCAATAATATTGTTCCATATAATTTCCTTAACTTGACCCAGTCTGTGGCCAATGGAGGATTTGGTTGCATATTTCCACCATGCTTCTATCTAATTTTGAGTTCTTTGTAGCTTTGATGCATGGGAAGTTTCAACCCTTGCCTTCTGTTCTTGCAGAACATTAACTTGAGTCTGTAATCTTTTAATTTCTTCTATTTGGAGAGACATATTTTGTACTAAACTTTCCAACTGATCTGCAGTATTCCCTTTGTTTGTTGTAGAAGAGGTAGATGTAGGAATTGTTGTAAGAGGTATAGCTTCCAAAGGGACAATAGACATTCTTGCAGCTTGCTCCTTTTCTTTGATTATTTTTTTAACATACCCTCTTTTCATTTTCTTTTTCATATATTTTTAGAAATCATTTGAATATTGAAATTTATGTACAATATGAAATTACAAATACAAAATATTCAATCAGCTTGAGATCCTATAATTTATAGGACCCTAACAATATGAATGGAGGAGCTTCCATTTGGTGGGAACACCTCAAAGTTGTCATAGGAATATATGAAAAAAAGATCACTTGAAAACAATTTGAGAAATACTTCAGAAAGAAGAACCCATCGTAAGGATACTAAGATGGTAATATCATGGAGTTCATGAGCTAAAGTTGGGACCATAGACTATGGACAAATACGTCAATATATTTATAAATTTGTTGCGCCATGTACCATATATCAAGAATGAGAAAGTGAAAATTCAACACTTTATCTATGGGTTACCACAATCGTAGTAGGATTGGATAAAGTTTGAAGAGCCTAAGACTCTTGATGATATGATAAGGAAATCTAAGTATTGTTATGAGAAATCAAAGGGCCAACTAAAAATCCATAATCCCTAGAAGAAAAAAGACAAGATCAACTTGAAAAGAATGAATTCAAGGCACAAGAACACAAGAGTCTAGGAAAGAATTTACGGGCAAGTTGTCTAATCAAGAGAAAGTTTCAACAAAACTTTCCCATGCAAAGTAGAACAAGCCAACAAAGGTAGTGAAAGAGAAGATGAGGGATTAAGGTAGTGAAAGAGAAGATGAGGGATTATAAAAAAGGACACTAAAAGTTTTGTGCTTCTAGAGAAGAAAACCTACGCCAACACTATCCCCATAGGCAGGATAACAACAACAGGGTCTACCATGTGTAGGAGGTTACTACCATGAGTGATGTAGCACATAAAATGCCTCACTATCCATGAAACTATGGAGAATCAACAAGAAGGCCACTAGGCATAGGTGGTTGAAGTAGAAGGTATAATTTCTCATTGACCTATTTCAATTTTGATTAACCCAGAGCTAACTTTAGCTATATTGCACCCCAAGTTGTTGATGCTTGTCTTCACCCAAAAAGTAAGCACATGAAATTTTGGTTGGCCTAATTATTCTCAAGGACCAAAAGAAAATTGATTCAATTGGTGGAATTTTTCCCAATTGAAATGAATGGATTGCATGTGTGGGCATAAATGAAAGTACTTCCCTTGGGATCACATTATTTTTTTAATAACATGGATGCTTTATGGTACACATGTCAAACTATATTGTTATAATAAGACCTTGGATTGTGTGGACAACAATGGGACTCCTAGAATCATCAGAGGCATATCAAATATTGTGACTGTAAGATCGACATCATCGATATAGATAAATAAGTGATACAAGAAGAGATGCCATTTATGTGCCATCCATGTATTGGCATCAACAAATGACAAGGAAATAAAGATCAAATGCTACTTGATACTTCAAGAGTTCAAATATATATTTCTAGAAGAGATACCAAGAATTCCTCCTAAGAAATACATCGAATTCTTGATAAAACTCATGCCAAGAGTAGTATCTATGTCTTAAGTACCTCACATACTTTACAGGATGAGTTACCTTGAGTTGGTACATAGGCCCTTTAATACAAGCATCAAAAACTTGGAGTGCAATATAGCCCTGGAGTATTAGGTCTATATATGGTTACTAACTCAATTTAGACACGAATTTTTGAAATATCATAGTTATGTATATGAAATATCACTATTTAAAGTTCTTTTATTGTGATATTCATATTATGTTTTTTATTTGGAAAATTTTCTATAATTTTATTAATAAAAACAAAATTGTATTTTGCAATTTGTCCTGGAGTATGCCGTAAAATTGCTTCTACTTGGCTAAGAGCTCATCTTCCTCGGACGTAAGGAAATAGTTTAACAGCCCACGATCCAGAGGCATCTAGTAGGAGTGAAAGCCTACCCCCTTACGAACCATCAGTGGGTTATTACAGGTGGTGTGGTTTTCCTTGAATAACGGTGATGAGTCAACCAACATTCGCGGTTAGCATCCAGAGATTGTTTTCCTCATTGTTGGTTTGACAATTCACTTATGATAGGTTTTCCCACCATGTTAAAAAAAAACAAATGAAAGTGAGATGACTTAGTATTTTTATTGTTAGTTTTATTACCTTTTACCTTTTATTATGTTTTTAATTGTACGTAATGTGAATGGAACTCACATTATTTTTTAAAATTTAATTTTAGATCTAACACTACACTACAACCTCTCCCCAAATATTGGGCTATAGGGAACCTCTCTCATCCAGGAGGATATTGGTGGCCACCCACCAAATCCACTTGGACCCCCACCATTGTTTCTTTTAGCTTTTTAGTTTCCTTAATTGTAGCACAATTTACTATTTTTAGCAGTTTTTCGGGTCCTGTCATTTTGAGGCCCTAAACAACGTTTTTTGGGAAAACTTGGATCAACATGGGCTCATGGTCTAATGTTGCTCTTCCCAAAGTTGTATTTCTTAGATAGTTCTTTCTAGCGAGATATTGTACACATCAAACGAAGATCATATGCCAAAGTTACGACCCCGGGAAGTTGATGTACCATTTATCCAAATGGGGCCCATAGTTTGGCGTTTC
>APFE030992049.1:0-20193 GCA_000404065.3 Pinus taeda | reverse complement strand
CATTTACAAATTTCAAATCAGAAAAATCATCTTACCTCCTAAGATCTTGCATGATCTTTTCCTCCATGCAATCCTGTTCACTTGTGTAGTTTTCATATCAAATTTAAAACTCTGATCTTCCTTTCATCGTTCATCATACAGTCAAAAATACATTTCAGTTCTCATTCAGAAAATAAATATTTCAACAGAGCATTCCGTCTCTGATACCAAAAATGACGCAGGGCTAGGCCTGCAATACCCAGAATCTTTCCCTCATTTGTGCATATAAACATACATCTCATCATCTTCTAAATTTTATACCTCAATGCCCGGCAAACTCACCCACTACTATCTTCATCCTATGATTTAAAATCAAGACCCAACAATCATTACACAAAGAAAACTTATCATCATTCAAACCAAATCAAACATTCAATGCTTTCACAAGCAATATTAATACTTCTCATTCACATATGGCTTGATTCAAGAATGAGCCCTTAATTTTCTTATTCGACTAGAATTCAAATGCCAAATAACACAATATGGTCACTCTTCTCTCATTCTATGGCCAATTGATCCATATTCAGTTTTCTCAATAATACATGGTCTTCAGTTCAACATCTGAAATCAAATATTTGACTTGGTAAAAATACCTGTCCCCTTTTATACTTTCCAAATTGGATTTATTAAACCAACACATTTGTGCATTTATTTCCAGCTATGGTAAATTACAATATTCTGGTTTTGTTACACATCGAATGTCAACAACAATTGCCACACTTTAATTTACCTTCACATTTCAAAATGCGCCTTAGATTCTGGATCTCAGCATTCGATTTATGAGATTGATATTCTTTCAAAAGACCATTAGTTGTTATAAACCATACGTGAGCTATGCAGCTTTAAACCAATTGCATCAATTATCATATTGACTGTAATTTTTTCTTTATGATTCCTTCTCCTAACTGCACCTTGGAACGCCTTTACAGTCCATTCATGCCTTATAATTCCGCCAATTCTTCTATCTCGAATTATATACCTTGTGTCTTTAATAGGTTACGAACAAATCTGATTATATCATGGATTCTACAAACCGATTTAACCATAAAACTACTGTGACAAACTCATACTTCCGCAATCCAATTTTACTCACAGATCGACTGAATATGAATGTATACCTTTAACTTCTTTTGTTGTTGCATAGTACCACCTCTATCTCTGCTAGGATTGCACTCACTCCATTCTGTAAAACGTTAACACATTATAAGTATCATCGCATACAACTATTCATTTAGATTTTCAAAAATGATCTCACCATTCCGGAAAATGAATTTCCACAGCCGTGGAATCAATCTCCTCTTGGTTGAAATTTGAACCAATCATTTCTCTGAGATGATCGATTTTTCTCCGTCGTCTGTTCAAATGTTGACTTGGGTTTTTTGCCATCCTAATTTGTTCAACGTTGTAAGTCGACCACTTCTAAACCTGCAGCATAGACTTCAATCATAATTTCAATACAACAAACACCCAATTGCTCCAATCAGTTTTTATATGCATCGATTTATTTCAACAATTAATCCAAATTAATTACTGCAACATCCAACATTCAATGTCATTAAACCAACAACGCCATGCACCCGTACCATAACT
This sequence comes from Pinus taeda, assembly GCA_000404065.3. Lineage (NCBI taxonomy): Eukaryota > Viridiplantae > Streptophyta > Pinopsida > Pinales > Pinaceae > Pinus > Pinus taeda. Next base: position 18,564 of record APFE030992049.1, on the reverse strand, counting down.
TGTAATTTCAGGGAAAAGCATTGTTCTATTTCCATTATGGTGCTGGCTACAATCGACAGATCGCTTTAAAATAGCCATTCAGAAATAAGTTCACATAGTAACAATTGTTATATAAATATCGATCTGTTTATTGCACACTTCCTTTAATCGAGTCTCCCATAGTAGATGCTTCAATTCGAGCATATGCATTTAACCAGAATCCATACACAACTTTTCTTGTTATTCTTCACAAATTGGCATATCACTTTTCACAATTCACATACATAATTTACTCCGAAATCTCACTTCAGAAATCGAATATAGAGTTCCTCAATCCATCAATCAAAATATATAATACAGAGCAATATTTCATATAAACAAAATGAGGCTACTTACAAATTTATCTTTGGCCTGATATCCAACACTCATGGCCCTTTACAAATACTGAAGGCTTACAGCCTTGTTGTTCAAGCTTACTCTCAATCTCACAACCTCTCACAATATCAATGTCTTGTTCTCTCAAAACCCCTTCCTATTTATACAATTGTAAAAAAAAATGGTCTATTTAAATGCTCAATCCCCTTAATATTTCAACAAATCCCTAAATCTCTCAACATCCCTAAAAGATAGATTCTCATCCCTAAAACTTAGAAACTAGTTCCAACTTAGGCTCCCTCATTAATTCTAAATAATCTAGAAACTAATTTTTCTCACATTTACAATTTCTCACAAATAATTAATTAATCACTCAAAATAATATTAATATTTACATGAAATTTTAATATTTCTTCAAAACATGAAACCCCCTAGCTTAAGTAAAATACAAGGTGTTTTTCGGAGATGATGCTCCTGCATCAGACTCCCCATGTAAGAAAATTCATGACCACTTGGTCATAAGTCTGGATATTTCCTCATGGATCCCAAATTGTATTTTGTAATCTTTCTTTGCTTGTCAATTGCTTTACTGTTGTTGTTATTTGCTGTTGTTCTCCAAGTTTCCATATTTTGTGTTGTAGTGCTCCACTTGGTCTGCCTTCCAAGTCTGCTACAGTCTTTCTCTTGTTGTCTTTCCTTTTCTTTCTTATTGTCATCTTTCTCTGGGATTCTTTCGTCATCATTTTTCTGATACTTTCAATCTCTCGGGCCAATAAATCTCCTGACTGCTGATTTCTAGTTGTCTGTTGAGCTAAGATGGCTTGCTGAGTTTGTACTGTCACTCGCTGACTTCGTGTTTCTATGCTTGTTTCTATTCTGACTGCCACCCGATCATCCATGCCCTCTTGTCTTCTGGAACAGAAAAATTCTTCTTCCTTCATTTGACTACTCAACTGAGTCAAATGTTCTGCAACAATACCTGCATTTACAAAACAATTGTTAGAACAAAAATCCGAAGGCATCAGTGCCTTGTCCTCCTTTGCCAGAACTTCAGTATGTTATTCTGAATTCTCCTCCACTATCAACATATCAATATGTTGATTCTCTTTGCCCAAAGTATCCTCTAAAGAATTCTCAAGACTGTCAACCAGTCTTCCTCTCACACCATCTGTTTCTAAGATGTCTTTCTGCTCTCGTTCACTGTACTGAACTCTTTCCTCTGCTGTAACCTGTCTATCATACTCTGAATTTATCAACAAGTATTCCAACAATGCAATTTATTTGTAGCATTGTTGAATCATATCATCATCACCTGCATTCATACATAAAATTTCAGTTTGCATAAAATGTTCAACAGTATCACTGCTTTCTTTTTCAGAGTACTTATCATTTCCTGCTTCCTCTTTCTTTATCCCCTTCTAAGATCTTGCTATCTTAGCATCAATCTGAACAACCTTCAAATTCAACTCTTCTCTCTCCTGAAAAAACTCTAAAGCTTTCCCATATCCCTGTATTGTACCTGCAAACACACACAATTCATCAGTTTTAAAACCACAAGACTCTTCAGTCTTGACTACTTCCTCAAGCACTCCCCTCTGAACAAATCTGCATGTGGAACCTTCAAATTCCAACTCTGGCTCAAGAAATCTAAGTTCCTTTTTCAACAAGGCAATCAAAATTTGCCTCAACCTCCTCTGCAATTGTCACCAAATCATTTTCTTTCCCTTCAGTGGAAAGAGCCATTTTCTATTCTGATCTTCCAGCTCTTGCAGCCATTCCTCTAGTACCTGCAATTGCACTTTCATCACTGCAATCTCTCTTTCCCTGACTTCTGCAGTCATCTCATCATTGTGGCAATCCTCTGAACCTCTTCTTTGATCCTCCATGATCATCTTCTCCATGAGTTTCTTAGTCACCACGAGTTGTACTAGAATCTATGACAGCAATTTCTTCTGTTGCCACTTACCTCACCAAGCTCTCCTCACTCAGTATTTTGGTAAATACTTGGTTCACTGCCTCTAGAACCTTTTGAGCACTCTTTCTGCTCTCTTCAGGCTATCTCTTCAACTCACCTTCTTCTTCAGCACACTACAGTTTTCCTCCTTATTCAGCCTTTAGCTGAATGCCAGGTTCACTGCCATCATCTTCTCTGCAACCATAAACTGCATTTACAAATTTCAAATCAGAAAAATCATCTTACCTCCTAAGATCTTGCATGATCTTTTCCTCCCTGCAATCCTGTTCACTCGTGTAGTTTGCATATCAAATTTAAAACTCTGATCTTCCTATCATCATTCATCATACAATCAAAAATACATTTCAGTTCTCATTCGGAAAATAAATATTTCAACAGAGCATTCCAGCTCTGATACCAAAAATGACGCAAGGCTAAGCCTGCAATACCCAAAATCTTTCCCTCATTTGTGCATATAAACATACATCTCATCATCTTCCAAATTTTATACCTCAATGCCCAACAAACTCGCCCACTACTATCTTCATCCTATGATTTAAAACCAGGACCCAACAATCATTACACAAAGAAAACTTATCATCATTCAAACCAAATCAAACATTCAATACTTTCACAAGCAATCTTAATACTTCTCATTCACATATGGCTTGATTCAAGAATGGGCCCTTACATTTCTGATTCGACCAGAATTCAAATTCCAAATAACACAATATGGTCACTCTTCTCTCATTCTATGGCCAATCGATCCATATTCAGTTTTCTCAATAATACATGGTCTTCAGTTCAACATATGAAATCAAATCTTTGACTTGGTAAAAATATACTTGTCCCCTTTAATACTTTCCAAATTGGATTTATTAAACCAACACATTTGTGCATTTATTTCCAGCTATGGTAAATTACAATATTCTGGTTTTGTTACGCATCGAATGTCAACAACAACTGCCACACTTTAATTTACCTTCACATTTCAGAATGCACCTTAGATTCTAGATCTCAGCATTCGATTTATGAGATTGATATTATTTCAAAAGACCATTAGTTGTAATAAACCATACCTGGGCTATGCAGCTTTAAACAAATTGCCTCAATTATCATATTGACTGTAATTTTTTCTTTATGATTACTTCTCCTAATTGCGCCTTGGAACGCCTTTACCGTCCATTCATGCCTTAGAATTCCGCCAATTCTTCTATCTTGAATTATATACCTTGTGTCTTTAATAGGTTACGAACAAATCTGATTATATCATGGATTCTACAAACCGATTTAACGATAAAACTACTGTGACAAACTCATACTTCCGCAATCCAATTTTACTCACAGATCAACTGAATATGAATGTATACCTTTAACTTCTTTTGTTGTACCACCTCTATCTCTGCTAGGATTGCTCTCGCTCCATTCTGTAAAACGTTAACACATTATAAGTATCAGTGCATACAACTATTCATTTAGATTTTCAAAAATGATTTCACCATTCCGGAAAATGAATTGCCACAGTCGTGGAATCAATCTCCTCTTGGTTGATATTTGAACCAATCCTTTCTCTGAGATGATCGATTTTTCTCCATCGTCTGTTCAAATGTTGACTTGGTTTTTGTGCCATCCTATTTTTTTCAACGCTGTAAGTTGACCACTTCTAATCCTGCAGCATAGACTTCAATCATATTTTCAATACAGCAAACACCCAATTGCTCCAATCGTTTTTGTATGCATCGATTTATTTCAACAATTAATCCAAATTAATTACTGCAATATCCAACATTCAATGTCATTAAACCAACAACGCCATGCACCCGTACCATAACTTGTAATTTCAGGGAAAAGCGTTGTTCTATTTCCATTCTGGTGTTGGCTACAATCTACAGATCGATTTAAAATAGCCGTTCAGAAATAAGTTCACATAGTAACAATAGTTATATAAATATCGATCTGTTTATTGCACACTTATTTTAATCGAGTCTCCCATAGTAGATGCTTCAATTCGAGCATATGCATTTAACCAGAATCCACACACAACTTTTCTTGTTATTCTTCACAAATTGGCATATCACTTTTCACAATTCACATACATAATTTACTCCAAAATCTCACTTCAGAAATCGAATATAGAGTTCCTCAATCCATCAATCAAGATATATAATACGGAGTGATATTTCATATAAACAAAATGAGGCTACTTACAAATTTATCTTTGGCCTGATATCCAACACTCATGTCCCTTTACAAATACTGAAGGCTTACACCCTTGTTGTTCAATCCTACCCTCAATCTCACAACCTCTCACAATCTCAATGTCTTGTTCTCTCAAAACCCCTTCCTATTTATATAATTGTAAAAAAAAATGGTCTAATTAAATGCTCAATCCCCTTAATATCTCAACAAATCCGTAAATCTTTCAACATCCCTAAATGATAGATTCTCATCCCTAAAACTTAGAAACTAATTCCAACTTAGGCTCCCTCATTAATTCTAAATAATCTAGAAACTAATTTCTCTCACATTTACAATTTCTCACAAATAATTAATTAATCACTCAAAATAATATTAATATTTACATGAAACCCCCTAGCTTAAGTAAAATACAAGGTGTTTTTCGGAGATGATGCTCCTGCATCAGACTCCCCATGTAAGAAAATTCATGACCACTTGGTCATAAGTCTGGATATTTCCTCATGGATCCCAAATTTTATTTTGTAATCTTTCTTTGCTTGTCAATTGCTTTACTGTTGTTGTTATTTGCTGTTGTTCTCCAAGTTTCCATATTTTCTGTTGTAGTGCTCCACTTGGTCTGCCTTCCAAGTCTGCTACAGTCTTTCTCTTGTTGTCTTCCCTTTTCTTTCTTATTGTCATCTTTCTCTAGGATTCTTTCGTCATCATTTTTTTGATACTTTCAATCTCTCGGGCCAATAAATCTCCCGACTGCTAATTTCTAGCTGTCTGCTGAGCTAAGATGGCTTGCTGAGTTTGTACTGTCACTCGCTGACTTCGTGTTTCTACGCTTGTTTCTGTTCTGACTGCCACCCAATCATCCATGCCCTCTTGTCTTCTGGAACATAAAACTTCTTCTTCCTTCATTTGACTACTCAACTGAGTCAAATGTTCTGCAACAATACCTGCATTTACAAAACAATTGTTAGAACAAAAATCCGAAGGCATCAGTGCCTTGTCCTCCTTTGCCAGCACTTCAGTATGTTATTCTGAATTCTCCTCCACTATCAGCATATCAGTATGTTGATTCTCTTTGCCCAAAGAATCCACTAAAGAAGTCTCAAGATTGTCAACCAGTCTTCCTCTCACACCATCTGTTTCTAAGATGTCTTTCTGCTCTCGTTCACTGTACTAAACTCTTTCGTCTGTTGTAACCTATCTATCATACTCTGAATTTATCAACAAGTATTCCAACAATGCAATTTCTTTGTAGCATTGTTGAATCATATCATCATCACCTGCATTCATTACTAATTTCCCCTTCCACCTTCATGCAGTTCATATTCATCCATTTTCTATAAAAAAACCCCTTTTCTTAAGGTCAAAATCCTTTTTGCCTAGAAAAAGTAAAAACCCCATGCTAAATCCCCTTTTACCGAAAAACCAACAGAAGGTTGTTTAGCCTAAGTATTGAAATATATATTTGAAGGCAAATAACCCATTAAAAAGCATTATACTTGGTCTATTTTCCCTTTCTGCTCATTTCATATTAACACTAATTTAATGTATTAAATCCCTAAAAAATTCCTTTCCCATATATATTAAATCCACTTATTAAAATACCCGAAACTCTTAGTTTTATTATAAAAACTATATATTTAATAAAACATCGCATCGACGAATCACAAGCCTTTCAACGTGCATGCACCCTCCACCGTTGCGATCTCCGATACGCGATGGGAACCTGGACCCCATGTGGTATTAAGTATGTTTTATTTTCACGTCGCATCTGGCCCCTATCACATTCCTTTGCGATGGACCTTTCCTTCGTTAAATTGTGATCTCTCATATGTGATAGGAGCCTGGACCCGACACTATTTATCTGCTCGCATTCATATTTTTTGAAATCCGCCATACCGTGTTTTTCGAAGTTTTTCTTCGTTAAATTGTTTATACGATTTAAACAAAAAACATTGCTAATCTCAGTTTTAACCCATTAATAAAGCCATTTTCCACCATAATTAATCATTGGGACCCTCCACGCTGCTCTTTTGCTCCACCACTATCCGATCTAAGGCATTCAAATCCAACAATTCTAAGCGTTTTCGGGTTCACTCTCTGTACGAGCATTACCCCCTTGAAAAGTGGTATTCATGTGACCTACCTTTGTTGTGTCATGCTTAGGTTATTTCGGGTGAACCCTTCGAAAACCACCCGCGACTCATAAAGCGGTGTGAAGAAAACCAAAACCACCTCCCGATAACGACAAAATGACCACTGTTCATTTGCCCCATATTTAAAAAAGAAAGTCGTTTCTCCGTTTAAAAGCAAAAATTATCATTTTGCCTTTGTTTCGCCTATTTTCAAAGTAAACCCTCCATAAGCCTCTACAACCAATTAAGCCATGGTTTTACCTTTTGATGCCCTCTAGACTCCTTCCAATATACTTTCGAGCTCAATAAATCCATTGATGTCCTCCTGTGTCACCTAGGTTTTCTTAACAATTTTTGTGTTTTGCAGGTAAAGACTTATGTTCTAGGCTTACAAAGAAAAAACCTACATATAGTTTGAAGATAAATCCAAAGGGATTTATTGTTGAAAAACATAGTAAAAACCTGAAATTCATAGTAAAGGTCACTTAGCAGGTCAAAGGGTATTTACAGAGTTAAAATAGTATTAGATGAAAGATCAAATGAAGAAATTCACCAGCGTAAAGGATACAAACAGATAAGCAGCTTAAAGGGGAAAAATATCAAACAACAAAGCCGACACAACCTGAATAAAAGGGACAGCAAGAAGCAGTTCAATAGTTTCCCCTATCTTCTTGTATGAAGATCTTTCCTTTCCTAGAATAAACCTTAATCAGTTTTAGGATATTTTTTAGTTTCATTACTGTATAAATAACTCTCTTCTTGAGTTGTTATGGGTTCGAAGTTCGAGGTTTATTACTCATTGCTTGTAAAGTTTTGACTGTTCATTCTACTTTGAACCTGGTTTCACCTTTGAAGGAATGCTTTTGTAAACACTTGATGTACTCTGTCTTTCTGGAACCTTAATACAAAGCAGAGGATTCTGAATTTGGTTTTACATAGTTTGTGTTATCGTGTAAGTTTTTCTAGTTATCAATCATTATGTTTTTCTTGATATGCTTATGACTTACGGGGATATCTAGGTAGGAATAATTGTGTCTCAATTACTTCCTATAAGCTCCTGAAGTGATCATATATTAAGAGAATGGATTAATTAACTGTCTATTTAGCTAATCCCCTCTAATCAATAAATCATCAACATATTGTGTAAGCTTAAGTATACTGCCTTGAACCTTTGGAACGTAGTTTAGAAGGTTTTCACAGTTATGTTTGTTCTGTTTTACAGTATGGAAACTGTGATAATAATATTATTTGTTGTCTTGTTCTCACCACTATTTTTTATCTATATCATTGTGTAAAGCTTTATAGCAGCCCTTTGCTGAGATATTAATATAACCCAAATCATTAAGCATTTCAATTTTACATCCTTCTTCATTCATTGGTCTTCCAAAGCTAAAACCAAAAACCCCTAAAACAATTATTTTAGATGCTCTGGCATTGGTAGCTGACCTACTACTATCTAAGAGGTACAACAGGTTCCTTGTGTATATACTCTTATTTTGACATTTCTTGATCCTTTTCTTCCTCCTCTTCCCAATCTATGTAAATTATTTTCTTCTCAGTACACTTATGACCTTTAGTGTATTTTCTATCACAAGTGTAATATAAAACTTTTTCTCTTTTTTCTTCCAATGGTTGTGGTTTCAACCTTGTGGGTTGTGGAAGGCTAGGAGCAACAACACTTCCATCTTTATAGTTGTGAGTGTTAGGAATCCTTATTTCCATAATTTTTCTTTCAATTTTTCTTTCTAGCCTGAATGCCTTCTCCAATGAATCGGGTTCCCAAAAACGAACCTCATGTTGGATGTTATCCTTTAAAGTCTCTATGAAGAAATTAATCATATGCTCCTCTGGAATATCCTATACCCTTATATTCAATTTTTCCAAGTCGTCAATGTGCTCCACCATTGAACCCTTTTGTTTGATATTTATCAATTGGCTAGAGAAGGTGTTTCTCTTTGTATCCTCATAATGTGCTATCATTTCATCCGTAAAAATTGACCAAGTGGCAATTATTTTACAAGAGAAAAGCCATCGATACCATAAAAGCTGATTGGGATCTAAATATAAAGTTGCAGTGCGTACCTTTTATGTGCTTCAAACATTATGGAGATCAAAATATTGCTCCATATGTAGTATCCATGTTACAGGATCCTTGTCATCCAACTTTCTCATATCAATCTTTGGAATATGTTGGGTCTTCAATCCAACGTTAGAATCTATGAAATCATGATTAACATTTCTTTTGTTCTCATCATGAATTTCCTCTTCCACCTTTTCGCCATTAGGAAGCATTTATTGTAGCAACTTTGCCAAACATCCCTTCAAACCTCCCATGTCTTTCTTCAAATATTCAATGTTTCCTTTCAGTTTTGCTTCTAAACCATCCATCTTATATTCCATGCCATTCTTTAAACCATCCATCTTAGCTTCTGTTACCTTTTGTGAGTGTGAAATTTTTTGCACTTGGTCTTGTAATTTTGATATATCATGTTGCATTTCTTCCTCTTCTTCATGAGTCATAGTAGATATTTTGGGTTGCTTACTAGGTGTTTCCATTTTCTTTCTTCATGGAAGAAATTAATGATAATTATGCTTCACTATGCCCTTTGAATCACTTCAACTGATTTTTCAAACAAAACTTATGAAATTTTTTTTATTCTTTTTTTTTTTATTTGTATTTTATTTTATTTTAGTTTTTGCTTTGTAGGATCTTGATATTGAATTTGTTATATCTATGTAATTTTGGATCTCAAAGGTTTGAAATTTTTTCATGTGGTAGCCCTCTTAGTCCTCTTTCTAACCCCACGAGTCTGTTTTGTTTTGGTTTTTCTTTGTAGGAGTTATGTTGAATTTGTTATTATGATTTGATTATAGGTTAGTTTTGTAGAGCTTAGTTGTTCAAAGTGCTATGTGTCACTATTTCAACCTTTGGCCCTCAAAACGATACCCAAATAACTAAATTTCGTCCTTTTTCTGTCTGTTTTTACGAAATTTGAATTTGATGCTCAAAGAGAAATTTATGACAATTTTACCAAGGTCACCTGTTTGAGATGGAATTCGGGAACTTGCGAAAACCCTAACTTCCTTGGATCATATCTTCGAAAATATACCGAGATGAGATCTGAAATTATGACATAAGGTTCATCATGATTTCGGCCCATACTGTTTTTAATTTCATCTTCTGAAAATTCATACAAAAAAAAATTATAGCGAACATTCCACTATGACCTTTTTGAAGTAGAGAAACTCTAGAATCCAAAACTCTCATACCAAATGTTATGCAACCAGCTCACAAAATAGAAGAAGAGATAGATCAACGACTTCAAAATTAGCCTCTTCAAGGGGGAAACCTCCTTTACATTACACAAATTAACAATTATTGGATGATACAAATGACAAGACCTCCTTTCTATATATAGGAGTCTTAGGGGTCACAATATAATCAGAGCCTACTGATAAGCCCCAAAATTGGTAACTTGTTGGGCTCATTTGGCCTAATTATTCTTGTTCATTCCTTGCTCAATCCTTCATTTTCCATATCTGATGCATTACTTTCAGTTTGTTTATGTCATTTGTACGAATAAGGGTAGTCACTCTTCCTAGGTGGCTAAAACGTGCTCATTTTAGGTTTTTTTGACACATGTTGGAGCAAAACCGAGCAATAATGGGCTAGAAGACAGCCAAGCCTGAGGTGAGGATTCGTAGGGGGGTTGTCTATGGCATTAAATAACCCTTCCTCGGGATCTTCACCCCCAACTCCGAGCTCCAAAGGCCACCAAAACCGAATCTAGAAGGCAGCCAAGCAGATTTTGGAAGGGACTGTCTAACTCACATTTTGGACAACCGAGTTCCACAGATTGAGGAGGCCAGCTAGGGCCCTCGTGATGTATAAATGTTGAGGCCTCAAACTTTGTAAGGGACTTTTGAAACCATTGCATATTTTGCACCACAGTGCTGTTAGCTTTACTTTGTTCTCTTGTAGCCATTTTTGGCATAACTCTTATGACTATCTTTTGATAATGAGAAGCAGTCCGATTTTATATCAACTCTGAGTTTTCTATAGGAGCCATAGCTCTCAGGGTTGGGCCCAACCTAAGAGCCTAGGGCTTCCTTTCTGTACTGTTAGTTTTCCCTTTATGCATTTGAAACGTATTTCTGTTAGGCAGATTTAGTTGTGTTGCTAGAATAGATCACTGTTTATGAATAGAATTGCTTCAGGTGTTTTGGTAAGATAATAAAATAAAAAGCTCCAAAGAAAAGGGACAACCACACTCTCGGTTTCACCTCATCCCTATTGGATCAGGGGCTGGAATTGAAAAAACAATGCTGCCCCAACAAAAACACTAGTTTGCTTGACCATGCAATCCTTAGTGTACTGTTTTCCTTTGCAGAAGTTAGTTATGGGTTTAGATCTCTGAAATGTTCCTTTGCATAGTTGATGTACATGGTTTTCTTTCCAATAAAGCTATTTTTCATTCATTTCATTGATAGTTAGACTAGATTAGCTAGGACTTTGATCATTTGCAAGACTTTGTTGATTCGGTTGAATGCACACCGTGCAGGGCATCTCCACCACTCTTTCTTCCACCTAAACATCATCTGAGCCACCTGTTCCATCTCTTAGCTGGCTTCTGCGTCTCCCATCTGTTCTTTTTCCACATAACCCTACCTACTTGCTCAATCATTTCCTTAGCCTTCTTCAAGCCAAGTGAGCCTTCTACACCTTCTTACCACTCCAACCATGCGTTTCTAGGTCACTCCAAGCCCCTATCCTACCTCCTTATCCATCCATGCATCTTCCCTCACTCACCCATCCTCTAAAATCCACTTTTTAAACATCTTGTAGAAATTTCTGAACATCCTGTAGAAATCTCTGAACATCCTGTAGAACCCCTGCAAACTTCATGTAGAAGCTCACAAATGAGGTTTCTTGATAGCTAAACTTTGTGAAACTCTCTGAAAGGGTTTTGGGGACTCCTTAGATCCTCTTTGAACCTTCCCAACCTTTTTCAATCATTCCTCCTCCTTGATCCACCCCTGCACAGTAAAGAACAGTGAAAGCATATGCATGATAAAAGTGAAAACTTAATCAAAATTACAAAAAGATGTTTTCTTAGGACAGAGGTAGTCTAGACACATGTATTTTACCTTCATAGAAGTAATGGCATCTCTTTCAGTAGTTTGTATGCTCATCCTTGCATCAGTAGGACTAGCTGGTAGAATTAGGGTTTGTTAGGGTTTGCGCTTTTCTCCAGATTTTCAATCTCTTTTCGAAACTAGATTAGCTTTCTTCGAGTTAGCTTTCATCCAAGAATAGTGGGATTCTATGGAGCACAATAATAACAACAATACAATAAGGGGGTTCCAATAATAACAATAAGGGTCTACACTAGTATTATAGGGACCTAACATTATTTTAGCAAAAAGTAGAGCCAATAGCCCAATATATAAAAGTGGGGGTACCATTTGGCTATTGGAATAATTATCGGTATCTCTTGATACAAGTGAACAACAACAGAAGTAACGTGGTGTTTGGACCATAATTCATAAGCAAGATGTTTATGCTTGGTGTCAACCTCATTTGGGAAAATGAGCAACTAAACCCCTTTAGGGGAAGAATGATCAAAGTGAGAGTATTTAAATCCCTTTCCCATTGGTTTCAAAGGGGAATAATGATCATCTATTAGCACCTCAAAGCCAAGAGGAGAATGATAATTCATTGGCACTTCAAAAGAGAAGGGAGAGAGTCAGAAAACAATGGTAGTTTCATCAGTCTAACTTAGGGATTTAAGCCAAAAAGCCATCAATGACCAGTAATGTTAGGTTGTGTTTCCATCAATAACAAAAGGGTAGACAATTAAGTATGTTGTCATTGTTGTCAAGTCTAGCCAGTGATGTCAAGTGATATCAAGTTTAGGGTGATCTTGTTGAATTTTCATGCATGATGCTTATGTTGTTATTGATGTCTTGATTGTTTCTATTAAAAATGTGCTAAGCTCATGATGACTTGGTTGTTTGCTGCGTAGGGCACTTTGTTTGCAGGAAACTTGTTCAAATGCACATGAAAATTGTTTGGTTGCATAGCTATCTCAGAGAGCTTCTATTGGTATATGGAAATTATTCTAACTCTTCAATAATGAAGAAAAATCTTGAGTTTGAGGTAATGGATTTCAATAAAGATGTGGACCCTAGATGACATGGAAAGGTGACCTGGCAGAGAAAGGTGGTAGATGATGATGTGGCACCCTATGTTCATGACACGTGATAGGTGGATTTGGCCTTTTTGGGTGGCCAAGTGACCCTTTTTCAAGTAACACGTGTCAGTGACATGGTGGTGATGTGGCATGACAAGTGGAAGACAATTACTTGGAAGTGACGTGGAAAAGACATAGCCCTTCCTCCATAAGCCACGGGTGCATAGTAGTGGTTTCATGTAGTGGACCGAATTAACCTCATTTGGAACCACATTGCACAAAACTAAACTGCATGGGACAAGACCTTCAACCCTCGCCCTCCTCTCACTTGTTAAAGTGTGGACAGGTGTGGGAGGAGGGAGGGTTGAAGTGACTTCTTTGTCATTAGATTTTAGTAGATCACTAGATCACAGGGAACACTTTAAAAAGGTGGGGATATTTAATTTCACATAGGACAAACTACGGATCCCCACTCCTCCCACCCTCTTTTTAATGTTCATATATTCATGGGGGAAGTGACTTCTCCATTGTTGATTTGAATGGGTCATTGGGCGCATCTTCGAAATTATTGGATATTGAACACTGAGAAAATTGCATAGGTCCAGTCTTAAGCACCAAGTTAAGCTTAAGCACTCGGTTTTGACCTATGGTCATATGTTCTAGAGAGCATGAAAATAATGGGATAAAATTGGATAAAATTTGGCATTTGGACACCAAATTTCACTTAAATGTTGACATTATTAAGATCCACTAGAAAACAAATATGAAGATGTTATGCTTATAAATAGGAGGATTGATTGAAGCATGAATTGTGCAAATCGAAGGGATGCTAGAAATGTAAAAACGTGAATATGAAGAGGCTCAAATTCTCATATCGTGAAGGAAAGAAATTTGATACAGTAAGGTGAAGTGTTTCCATGGGTAAATACCATGGATCAACACGCATGGTAAAGTAGGTTGCAAACTATAAATACATATAAAACAATAAAATAGAAAATTGATTTAAACAATTGAAATGAGAGTGAACAAAAGTCATTGTGTGTAAGAAGAAGAAATGGAGATTTGAAGCAGAGTAGAAGGGTTGTAGATAACCTTAGAGTAGGAAGGAGTATAGGCATGAGGAAAGAGATGCAGAATAGAGAAAAAGATTATAGATGTGATTGAGTGAAATGTTGATAGATTGAGTATGTTTGAGATGTAGTTAAATATCTAGGTAAGTTATTGTTGAGGCAAGAATCAAATAAGATTGAATATTAAGAAGAAAAGAAAGAATACGGGTATGTGTTTGAAATGGATGAAAGACATATCTAATAGGCTAAGTGGGTTGGTCCCTGCAAATCAGGGGATAAGAGTCTCCTTCAGGTTGGTGCCTATAAAATTCAGGGAGTTAGTGCTTCCTTTAGGTCGATGCCTATAAAGAAAGGTGGTTGGTTCTTCTTGCAAGTGGGTGTTTACAAATAAGGGGATGGGTATCTCCTTCTGGTTGGTGCTAGTAAATTTGATATAAAATGAGAATGGAGTCTACAACAATATTATGATATAAACTTTATGGTTTTCTCCCTTCATGGATTTCCATTTATATCTAATGTTCCTACGTGTTTCTTATCTAGTTGTTTATTGAATGACTTAATTACTATATATTGTTAATACTTGTTAAATTATTCAATTATACTATATGACCCCCTCGTCCCGCCCTACCCCCTTTCCCCAACCTTTAGTGTAATGATATTTCAAAATAGAAGAAAGTAAAAGATTAACATAATGATTAGGTGATGAAAAGAAAGATATGAACAATTGAATAGCACTAATTGGGGATCAATGTTACTGATAGGTGGATGCCTAATAAACTTTGGGGATAGGTGTCTCCAATGGGTTAGAGACTACAAAACTAAGAAGGGGTATATATATCTTCTACAAGTCAGAGTTTACAAATTTTGTAAGTGTAGAATGGTGCCTACAACAATCATTTAAAGAAAAGAAAATGTGTTTGTGCTTTTCTTCCTTTATTGGTTTCCATGTTAAATCTCTATTTTCTATGTGTTCATTTAATTATGTGATGTTTTTCTATTTATTCCATAAATGCATGAGAAATAAGGATTGAAGTGAAATTTTCAACCCCCTCCTCTCTAGTATTCAACATTAACATACACATATTTAAAAAACATGAATCTTTGATTTGTGACTATTACTAACCAACCTATATCCATCTTAACCACAAATCTATCAAACGTTGAGAGGGATCAAATCTCTCGAGGTGGAAACCTTTCCTCAAGTTTTGTACTAAAAAAAGAGGTTTGCACCTTCAGAGATTGGATCCCTCCCGACGCTTCATAGATCTAGGGTTAAGATGGATCTAGGCTGGTTTTATTAAAACCTTAAGTATGTAAACAATTTTAAATGTAGGCTTAATTATTTAAAAAAAGAAAAAGAAAAAAAAGGTGATATGGGGAAACATTTAAATGTTTGTTCAATTAATAATAAAAATTTAAAGCAATAAAAATAATAAAATTCAATTTGTTATACTTTGATTTAGTTATTAAATTGTGAATAGGCTTTGTTAAAATATCATGGGCTAATACCATGGCTTATAAATACCACATGCCCAAAAAACATGACCTATTTCACAACCAAAATATTTTATAACAATATGACAAGATTCTTAAGCATGGATATTCACCCCCACTTTAAGGTGGATATTATTAACTTGTAAAAAATAAGATTTGTTACAATACAATAGGATAATACCATGACTTATCAATACCAAAGGGTGAATATCCATGGTTAAGAATATTTTCATATTGTTATTAAATATTTTGGTTATGGAATAAGTTATGTTTTTTGGGCGTGTGGTATGCATAAGCCATGGTATTGGCCTATTGTATTGTAACAAAGCTAAATTTTTACAAGTTAATAATACAAGTGGGGGTGAATATCCATGGTTAACAATCTCGTCATATTGTTTTTTTGGGCATGTGGTATTGATAAGCCATGGTATTGGCCATGTTTTTTGGGCATGTGGTATTGATAAGCCATGGTATTGGCTATGATATTTTAACAAAGCCTATTCACAATTTAATGACTAAATCAAAGTATAACAATTTGAATTTTATTATTTTTATTGCTTTGGCTTTTTATTATTAGTTGAGCAAACAGTTAAATGTTTTCACTATCTACCCTACTTAGAGGCCTGTGGCCACAATAATATTGTAGAATATTCCATGGAAGTTAAATACCTATCATCCATTTAATAATTATTAATAATTTTACTAGAATTTTGGAAGCCCTATTCCAAAACCCTCCCCATGAAATTTGAACATAAGACTTTGTGTAGACTAAACCATACACAAGACAATTAATCTACAGAGGCGGGAAAAATCTAGACTTCGTGCATTTCTTCCAGAAGGGCAGAGCAATAATAACGCTGTGGCTGAATCTCTGCTCAGTGGAGAGAATTTTAACTTTGGGAACCCAGCGATCACATGGGGGGCGAGTGTGTGCAAGGGGGAGCAATGCCCTGAAGCTTTGCTGCGGAGAGAACAGAATTTGAAGCAGGCTCAGTCGCAGTATGTCAAAGATATGAAGGCCTATTACCGCACTCTCCGTGGTAGCACTGATGAGTTGCAGGAACTCTGTGAGTCCTGTGGTATGAACAATGCAAAGTTTCAGAAGAAGTTGAAGCAATGGAAGGAGAAGAAATTGCAGGGAAAGAAATCAGTAAAATAAAGATGCACCGTAGAAAAAAGTGGCGTTTTGCATTCCCTGGTGTTAGGGTTACAATGTTAGTGCTTTCATAGACAACTCTGAAAATGCTCAAGATTTAGTTTTTTAGGTTTTTTTAATATGAGATTGCTCTCATCTTAAAAGATAAAAAAGGGCATATTGTTTTTTCCTCTGGATAATTTTTTTTTTAATTTAGGAAAAAAAATGATATGTTGTAATTTTAATTTTGTTTTTCATAATGATATTTTTCGTTTATTTATATATTTTAAAATATATATAATTAGTAGAGATTTGAAGGTGAGAAGATAAGAATGATTTTACAACCATATAAGATAACCCTAATTGATATCTAGATAATTATGTTTGTTATAGTGATTTATGTAATTTTTCATTTTTCTTTGTAAATTTAGATATTTTTTTTGTTTTTTTATTATAGAAATTGTTAACCTAGAATGAGAGTGTGGTGAAGACAAATTTTGTATGTTATGCCATTTTGAAAATCTCTAATAAAAATAGTTTGATGGATAAAAAAAAGAGAGGAGTTAACCTTAATTTTTACACTACTAGCCTAGATTCATTTAACTCTAGATTTATGAAGCTTTTAAGAGAGATCAAAGCTTTTAGACTCTCACTTAATAAATTCTTTAAAACACACTTAGTAATTGTAAGAATTCACTATTTTCATTATTCTCTTTTGTGTGACTTGTTTTTTTTATTATTAACTTTTTAAATGAGATTACATTATTTTTATAATTATGTTTTATTTTTAATTTTATTAATTGAGTTGGAATTATGTCTTATTATGATTATTCACTGTAGGAAAGAGAGAGAGGGGACATTTACAATATTTTGTTTGTTGTTGTTTGCATATTCTTGATTTGTTGAGTTTGAGCATGGGCATGGTTGTTTTGTTTGTCACATATTATACCCCCTTGTGGCTACAACCATTGCATTTTAGGATGTTGGGTATTCCATATGTTTAAATATCCTTATATTGACCTTACAAATAAAATTATTTCTCTCAAAAAACATTTATGGTAATTACCCAAACATAAGTAAATTTAATTTAAAACATATTTGTTGTTTAAGATGTAGAATGAAGTATAAATGAACTTAAAGTAAGTTGATGATAAGTTTAATATTATTATTAAAAATTTGGATTTTCGATTTTATAAAACAAACTCTACAAATGGTTTCTTTCATATTAGTGATAATTATTGGTTGTGAGATATGCTTGAAATTACTTTTCCTCTATTTATTTTTACCTAATTATGCCTACTCCTTTTCTTTCAAAGAAGGAGACCACATTGTAGGAAGGATTATGTACAAAGATTTAGGATATTTCCAGTATTTTGTTGTTTTCTTATTGTTTGTATGCTTTTGTTTTGTTTTGTTTTATTTCTGATATGTTATAGTTGTTTTGTCTTTTTTTCTTGTTTGTAGATTGGGCTTGGTTTGGTTTGTTGCTTAAAAGAGGACACTAGTATGTAGAGAAAATGAAAGAGATAGATGGAGGTTAATGTTGATAAATAAATATGAATCACCTTATCCTAGATGCAATGTGTCTCATTTGAGTTTCTCTATCATGGCTTATGATTCAATGTGAATTGGCAATGGATGATAGCAAGGAGACATGCATGGTTAATTTTTTATTCAATTTTTTATGTGTTTTATTTATGGTCTCATAATTAAATATTTTTTTTCTTTATGTAGTGAGTGCCTACAGTAATATAGTCTATGAAGGTGTAGGTGTGAAGATACCTTACACTATTGGATTGTAGCACAAAGGATGGAGGAATCAAGATTTTCTCTTACAAAATAAGATGGGGGTTATTGTTCATAAATGAATGTGAATCACCTTTTCTTATATGTAATGTGTCTCACTTACATTTCTTTATGTCTAATGATTGCATGGGAGTGGACATTTCTTTATGTCAAGGAGATATGTATGGTTAATTATTCATTGCATTTATTCGTTATTTAATCTATTATATGCCTTATTTGTGGTCTAATA
>APFE030992048.1:27245-54688 GCA_000404065.3 Pinus taeda | reverse complement strand
CACGGTGAAGAGGAGTTGACCTGGGATAGAGCAAGCTCTCGAGGCAGGTGGTGCTCCATGTAAGGCGTGTGCTTCCAACGCATTGGAGTGGAGAATTATGGTTGGTAGAGAGTGGACGGATAGATAATCATTTGATGGGAGGCTCGATGGTCCTTTGTTCGAGGGGAGGATTTTTGGGTATACGACCAAAGTCCCACATTGACTAGAAGTGGGGAGGATCATGGGTATATAACGATGGACAAATATCTCCATTGGTATGAGGCCTTTTGGGTAAAGTCCAAAAGCAAATCCATGAGGGCTTAGGCCCAAAGTGGACAATATCATACCATTGTGGAGATATGTGGTGTCCAGAGTTCTTACAAATTTAAGATTTCAATTTCTATTAACTATGATAATTGCTTGTGATATTATTTTCTTATATTCTGCTTCTTATTATTAACGTGTGTTATTATCATCAACCAGCTATCAAGACAAGAAGATCAACAATGCATGAGTACACAAGAAATTGGCACCAAGCCAGGGAAAAAACCTCTCCAAATAATGAGAGGAAAAACCCTTCGAACTCTTTCTTATAGAATATTTATTGATGAATTCCAAGACCCAAACTTTGACTCAAGAACACCTTCATAAATCAAATGACAATATCTCAAAAATGTACCCAAACAATTTTTTCTTGCTACAACTTCGGATAGCACAGTAGGTTTGCAAGAACACTATGACAGTTCACAAATGTAATCAAGGACAGGCTCACCTAGCCTTCCTATGTCTTCGCTTTCCTTGGAGATTGATATCACATATCATTACCCCTTTGCCTTGATCTTGGAACAATCCTTCTTGATGCCAATAGAGTAACTGCCTAGAACAACGAGGATATATCTATTAGCTTTAGCATACAATCGACATATGTGAGGAGGGTTAGGGCTATTCTAACCCTTCTATGACCTTGTTCTCCTTGCAAACATCTTCTATACAAATTTCTCTTCCCAACTGCTGCAATATCGAGCCTTTAACCCAACAACGTGCCCATGCAAGATGATGCCCTATCTCAGATCTGATTTCTGCATGTGAGAACAGACTTCTTAAGTGATTTCGTATGAGGGAACAAACTTCCTCCTACACTGTGGCTTCTTCTCTTCGACCTTTCTCTTTGTATATCCTTCCTTGAGAGAATGATATAGATGTGTGTTGCAGGAGACATCAACGTTCCCTTTATATAGGCTTGTGTTCTCATCTCCTAGGCTGACATGATCCCTTGACTAAGTCAACATGATAGGAGGTTTCAAATAAATAATTTCCAGCGGCTTCTTTGCATCAATTCAGTGGCTACAATTTGGAGTATTTCATTGATGATATTGAAGGACTTTTTGATTTACAACAATTACATTCATAAGTGCAACAATACATGATTGTCTTCATTTTACATAATTCAACCTAGGGCTCTCAATGGGAGCCACAACTAGACCAAGAAACTTCTTGAGCATGAAACCCATGTCTCAAGAAAAAATATAAAAATTTTCTTGATACAAAATTACATCATTACAAGATTTGGCATTATGAAGACCGAAACTAGTTACATTATTTTCAACACTCCCTCTTAACTATGGAGGTATTCATACATACATGGTACATGGACATTCTCAATACAAGAGTTCTCATAAGAAAAGAGTCGGATTAGTTCTCCATCTGTTATAGCATCATTTCAACCAACATTATTTCCATGTAGCAAGGCCTTGACTAACAGATCTATCTCTCAAATATATCAGAGCACAATGTTGGCAAGACTAATGACTTATAGACACACTTGTCATTGTCTCTCTTAGGGTCATACCCACCCGGGTGTTCTCCGAGTATGCCCTGATAGGAATATTCTCATCTTGGGTTCCCATCCCTCAGGAATATTAGTCCTCTTGCCCACTCTTTTCTTGGATGCCCTACCACATCCTCAAAGAGTGTTGGATGTCAGATGATAACTCAATCCTCTATTTCTTCTTCATTCTCGGAAGACAGAAATTTAGTGTCTATTTTTCCCACTCAAATAGGGACGACATATCAACTAGGCCAAGCTTGTCTTTAAAATACACAAGCTTCTTTTTCGAAAGTGATTTCATTAATACGTCGGCAATCTGCTCATCGATGGGAACATACTCCAGCTTGAGCACAACATCTTGCACCAACTTCCGAATATAATGATACTTTTTATTTATGTGCTTTTTCTTCCCATGAAACATTGAGTCCTCAGATAGTCTTATACAGCTGGTATTATCACAATGGATAGTTGTAGGGGCCAACAACCATATAAAAAAGTCAGATAATAATTTCCTTAACCAAATCGCTCCCCAGTTGACTTCACATGTTGCTACATACTCAGCTTTAGCACTACTTAAGGCAACTATCTCTTGCTTCCTTATCATCCAAGAGACCATCAAGGATCCTAGACTAAAGCATCCTTCGGTAGTGCTTCTTCCATTCTTCTCACTGCCTCCCCAATCGGAATCAGTAAATCCTGTGAGAATTACATCCTTTCATTTCTCATATTTTAGGCAGTGGTATATGGTTCCTCGCAAGTATCTCAAAATATGCTTGGAAGCCACCCAATGATCATGACGAGGATTCATCTAGAACTGGCTAAGAACATTCACTGCAAAACATATATCTGGTCGAGTATTTACTAGGTACATGAGGGATGCAATCAATTGCATGTACCTTGTGGGATCCACTAGACTGGATTCAAAATTTATCAACAATCTCAGGTTTGTAATCAGAGGAGTTTTCATAGGCTTTCACTCCATCATGTCAAACCTATTGATAATTTCAATTACATACTTCCCTTGACCCAAGTAAATCTCATTGGGTTCTTGCCATACTAATAGTCCCAGATAGTAGTGCATGGATCCCATATCCTTCATATCGAATTCTGCAGTCAGCTAATCCTTGCATTCATGAATATGTTCTTCTACACATGTTAACATAATATCATCTACATACAGTAAGATGATGACATGTTCATCCTTTACCACCTTGATGTAGAGGTTGGGATCAACCGAACTTTTGATGAAGCCTAACCTTTGTAGATAAGTATCCATCCTAGCATACCACACTCTAGGTGCTTGCTTGAGGCCATATAAAGCCTTTTTCAACCTACAAACGTATCCTTCTTTATCCTTGACTTTGAATCCCAAAGGTTGGTCAATGTAGACTTCTTCATCTATGGTGCCATTCAGAAATGTTATCTTTACGTCCATTTGATGAACTTTTCACTTCATGGATGCTGCCTAAGAAATCAAAGAATGAATGATTGTATATCTTGTTGTAGGAGAAAAGGTTTCTTCATAGTCAATTCCTTCTTCTTGAGAGAAACCTCTAGCCACAATTTTGGCTTAGTATTTTGCTATGCACCCATCCACTGCATGCTTGATCTTGTAAATCCACTTCTAGGTTACCATAGATTTTTTTGTGATCTAGGAACGATTTCCCAAACACCATTCTTCATTATATATTGGTATTCCTCATTCATGGCAGACTTCCATTCAAAGTGCTTGGAAGCTTCTTCAAATGTGGATGGTTCAACTTCTATCAATTTTGACATGTCAGCTGCATACCCAGAATATCTTTTAGGTTTCTTGATTCCTCTAAATTTTCCACTTTCCTGGTGTCTTTCAGCATCTTGAAGTGTAGAGATCAACCAATTAGGTCTCTTCCTCTTTTCAGGGATAGTGATAGGTTTGCTTGGACCTTCATCTTCTTGATGAGAATCTTCTTCTTATATTTTGACTTCTTCCTCAAATATAGGAAGATCTTCTTCATCAGAATCAGATGAAATATATTTTGACTTTTTGAACGCAATAGTCTCATCAAAGATTACATCTCGGCTTACCTCTATTTGATGTCCTTCCTTGATGTAGATTTTGTAAGCCTTGGATGAATTACTATATCCCACAAATATTCCCTTCTTGCTTGTTGGATCTAGCTTCTTTCTTTTGTCCTTGGGAATGTGGATATACACTAGACATCCAAATATTTGGAGATGGTCCACATTAGGCTTATTTCCAGTGAAAGCTTCTTCAGGAGTTCGATTATTTAGGGACTTTTGGGGACTCTATTTTGAATATAGACATCAGTTTTTGTTGCTTCTCCCCATAGGACTTTTGGTAGATCTTGGTCATGAAGCATTTCTTTAACACTTTTTTCTATGGCCATGTTCTTTCGTTCAACTACTCCATTATTATTGGGATTATATGGAACTATGAGCTCCCTCTTAATCCCAAACTCCTTACAAAAGGCTATAAGTTCTTTAGAAGTGTATTCTCCATCGTTGTTAGATCTTAAAGTCTTTATCTTTCTATGAGATTTTCCACTTCAGCTTTCAATTCTTGAAATTTTGAAAAGACTTCATCTTTGGACTTAATAAGGTAAAACCAATTTTTCCTGGAGTGATCATCTATGAAGGTGACATAGTATAGATTTCCTCCAAGAGATTTGGTCATGGCACCACAAACATCAGAGTGTATGAGATCAAGTATCTCTTGAGCATGAGATATGCTATGTCCAAAAGGTTTCTTTGCAATCTTGCCCAATGCACAACCCTTGCATATGCCTTCATGTTCTTCTTTGAGATTCATAATTCCATTTACCATGGAATTTAGGGTTGGAAGAATTTTTTAGTGGAGGTGGCTCAATATTCTATGACATAGTTCACATGGATTGATTTCGATGTGAACAAGTGCTTGATTGACAATAGAAGCCAATCTTTATAATCTACCTTCTCGAACACAAATGGTTCTAGCCTTTTCAATGCTTGAATATTTATCCCAAACAACTACCCTTCAATCTATAAAAGAAACTATATCACCCTTTTCTTCTAAACATGAAATAGAAATAATATTTTTGCATAGACAAGGAACATATAGGATGTTGTTGAGATGAATGTCACTTCCGTCTTCAAGCTTGACGGAAATATATCCAATGCCTTTTACCGGATAATTTTTGTTGTCACCAAGTTCCACAGTAGGAAGAATTTACTTTGGAGAGCGCCTTGAGTTGGTGATGATGTCTCGTCATATGCCTTGAAGCTCCACTATTGATTACCCAAATATTCTCATCTTGAAACGTGCCAAAGAGTGGGGAGAATAAGCCATCATCTTTTGTAGATCTACTGATTTTGGAGATAAGATTAACCCATACTTGCTTGATCTTTTGATTGATGAAGCTTGTCATAAATGATCCAGTGCTTCCCAATTGCTTCATGAGTGAGGTGATCTTCTTCATGCCCTTTGTAGAACATCCCTCTGATACCATATTGAGAAATCTAGGGAAATTTAAGATTTCAATTTCTCTTAACTATGATAACTGCCTGTGATATTATTTTCTTATATTCTGCTTCTTATTATTAACATGTGTTATTATCATCAACCAATTATCAAAACAAGAAGATCAACAATGCACAAGCACACAAGAAATTGGCACCAAGCCAGGGCAAAAACCTCTCCAAATCGTGAGAGGAAAAACCCTTCAAACTCTTTCTTATAGAATCTTCATTGATGGATTCCAAGACCCAAACTTTGACTCAAGAAAACCTTCATAAATCAAATGGAAATACCTCCAAAATGTACCCAAACCATTCTTTCTTTTTGCAAATTTGAATACCACAGTAGGTCTGCAACAACACTATGACAGTCTACAAATGTAATCAAGGACAGGCTCACCTAGCCTTCTTATGTCTTCACTTTCCTTGCAAATTGATATCACATATCATTGTCCCTTTGCCTTGAGCTTGGACTGAGCCTTCTTGATTCTGAGAGTGTGACTCTCTAGAATAGTGAGGATAGATTCGTTAGCTTCATCATATAGTCCACATGTGCGAGGAGGGTTAGGGCTATTCTAACCCTTCTATGACCTCGTTCTCCTTGCAAACCTTCTTCTAGACAACTTGCTCTTCCCAACTGCTGCAAGATCGAGCCTTTAACCCAACAACATGCCCATGCAAGATGATGCCCTAGCTTGGATCTGATTTCCGCATGTGAGAACAAACTTCTTAAGTGATTTTGGATGAGGGAGCAGACTTCCTCTTATACTGTGGCTTCTTCTCTTCGTATATCCTTCCTTGAGAGAATTAGATAGATGTGTGTTGGATGAGACATCAATGCTGCCTTTATATAGGCTTGTCTTCTCATCTCCTGGGCCGACATGATCCCTTGACTAAGATGACATGATAGGAGGCTTCAAATAAATAATTTCTAGTGGATTCTTTGCATCAATTCGGTGGGTATATTTTGGAGTATTTCATTGATGATCCTGAAGGACTTTTTGACTTACAACATTTACATTCAGAAGTGAAACAATACATGATTGTCTTCATTTTACATAATTCAACCTAGGGCTGTCAATGGGAGCCACAACTAGACCAAGAATCTTCTTGAGCATGAAACCCATGTCTCAAGCAAAAATATAAAAAATTTCTTAATACAAAATTACATCATTACAAGATTTGACATTATGAAGATTGAACCTAGTTACACTATTTTCAACACAAGACACCCTGGTATGGTGATGTGTGTAGAATTTTTCTACAAAACATCTAGCTCTGATAACATGTAGAAATTCCCACCTGTAGATCACCTGGTAATGCAATGTACTATAGCAAAACACTTGATATACTTCTACAACCAATTTAGTGGAAGCTTAATCAAACATGAGAAAAATCAATAAGAACACATATAACTGATATGGAGAAATCAATCACACATAACACAAAAGAATTCACCTAGGGAAAGCCTCAGCCTAAAACCCCACTCTCTATATTATCATACATAGGATTTATACAAAGCCTTAGCTCTTACACAACTAGCCAGCTCTCAATACAATCCTCACAGATGAAGGTGGAAATACATCAGAATTACACAAAGCCTTAGCTCTCACAGCTAGCCAGCTCTCAGTGCAATCCTCCTGGATGCTCACAGGAAATCAAGACTTCTCCTTAGCCTTCTCCTCTGCCCTCCAAGCATCATATTTCCTTGCACAGTTTTTCCTGGGTGATCCTCTTGTTACCAAGTGCATCACTAATCTCTCACATTGATCTCACACCTTGTAAAACTGTACCATCCTCAAGGAACCTTGATCCTTCTGCTTGGATGATTTTCCTTTATAGGAAAAATCCATCCAACTGATAGTACATTGTCCCTCCTATGATCCCAACTGGGTCTTTCTCTGAACTGACATGCATGAGTTATTTATGAGAGAATATTCAGTTATATGAAGTGCAACAGTTACATGCAAGCATGCATTAACTAACTGAACTTAATTTTGACAAACTGTTTAAATCAATTATAACTGGACTTGACTTAGTTAATTGAGCCAATTAATTACTACTCAAATTAGAACTCATCCTTATCTCTTTAACTGATGGATAAATTCCTCATTTAATAGATAAACTGTTGCAAGTCCTCACATAGACTTCATGTTTGATTTTTCACAACTAATTAACTCATGGAGAATTAATTAATTTATTTTCAAACAGCTGTTAAGTTCAAATTCGAATTTTACTTCCTATTTTTAGTCCAGGGACTGACTAAAATAGGAATCCATACTGAACTGCTAAAAATAGAATGTTATTTTTAGCACTTCCATTTTTCATTCCTTGTTGCTCAATCCAGCACTGGTACCCAAACTGCTATTTTTAACACTTCTATTTTTAGCATTTCTTGTTGCTATTTTCAACAATGTGGCCAATTACCTGGCAACAGGAAAACTGCTAGCACATTTTCCATCCCAGGATAAGAAACTTATTATTCAATGCAGTTAGCAATTCTCCTAGATAGATGGTTACATCTTTTATATAGGTTCTAACTTTAAGATCCACACAATCATCAGAGAAAATGATATTTATGACATTCTCAGGGCCTGTCAGGATGAACCCTGTGGTGGACATTTCGTTGATCATATGACTAGGCATAAAGTACTCCAGATGGGCTATTATTGGCCCACGATATTCAAGGATGCAAAGAAGTATGTCCAAAGCTTTGATAGCTATCATAGAATGGGTCATCCTACTCAAGCTGATGAGATGCCCCTGCAGCCGCAATTTGTAATAGAACCCTTTGAAGATGTGCATTACATTTCGTGGGCCCCTTTAACCAACCATTGAATCAGAAGGCATACATCTTAGTTTGTATGAACTATGTGATTAAATGGGAGGAAGCAATATCTCTTCTGAAAGCTACAGAAGAAGCGGTCATTAGTTTCTTATTTGAACTATTTGTGCAATACAAACTTCCTAGAGAAATAATAACAAATGGGGGGTCACAATTCATTGCTCATAAAATTTCTGCTACTTTACATAATTACCACATTAAGTAGAGAGTCACTTCTCCTTACCATCCTCAAGTAAGTGGACAGGTGGAAAGTACCAATAAGGTTCTGGAGGAAATTTTGACCAAAACAATATAAGCAAACCGCCAGAACTGAGCAATGAAACTTCCTGAGGCCTTATGGGCCTATCGAACAATGTGGCGCAATACTACTGGCCATTCACCATACCACCTTGTTTTTGATAAGGAGCCCATTTTTCCTATTGAATTTGAGATTAAGACTCTCAAGACTGCAAGAGAAGTTGAATTGGATTTCACATAAGCATGGAAACAACGTTACAATAACTTAATGAATTGGATGAGATGTGCCTATTGGCCCTGCAATGCACAACTGTTATTCAACAACAAAGGGCCAAATGGCATGATCACCTTATTAAAAACAAAAAAATTCATAAAGTCTACTCGGCATTGTTGTACGATTCTAGGTTTCAAGACTTTCCAGTAAAACTTTAGACGAGATGTTTAGGACCATATGAGATTACTGAAGTCTATGATAACGGCATAGTGATCTTGACTACCATTGATGGTTCTGGTGTCTCTTTTCTTGCTAATGGACATTGACTCCACCTAGTCTACATCAAACGCTTACACGAGAGTCTTTCTGCCATCAGATAGGAAATGATTCCAATTTGCAGATCGTAGATGATTGGGGAGGTAACCCCATAGCTACATCTAGCTGGTTTTTTTTCAAAACTCCTTTCATTTTGTACATAATGTATATATTTTCATGAAATTTATGTTTCGTAAAATATATAATAATAATAATAATAATAATAGTAATGAAATAAGGGGAAAGGGTTGTTATTCTTTTTTTATCACAATTGTTGTTCCTTTGGTTGCAACTATTGTTTCTTCATTGTTGTTCCCTTAGTTGCAGCCACTATTCCCTTTCATTACAGCTTGATGTTCCCTTTATCATAGTTGTTGTTCCTTTGGTCGCATCTTCTATTCCTTCACTGTTGTTCCCTTAGTTGCAGTCGATGCTCCCTTTCATTACAGCTTGTTGTTCCCTTTTATCACAGTTGTTGTTCCTTTTGTCCCAACTACTATTCCTTCATTAGTGTTCCCTTAATTGCAGTCATTTTTCCCTTTCATTACAGCTTGTTGTTCCCTTTTATCACATTTTATGTTCCTTTGGTCGCAGTTGTTGTTCCCTTAGTTGCAGCCATTGTTCCCTTTCATCACAGCTTGTTGTTCCCTTTGGTCGCAGTTGTTGTTCCCTTTGGACACGGTTGTTGTTCCCTTAAGTCACAACTATTGTTCCCTTATGATTGTTATTTTATTAGTTGTAACCATTTTTTTCCTATGAAATTATTCCGATTTTGAAACATTTTTCTGATATCATGGTGATAAAATTGTGTCGTCCCAATGATTAAGATAAGCGAATATTTTACTTGCCTTCTCAACTTCATCAAAACTTAACAATCCTGATATTGTAAATACATAAACTGTTCATAATATATCTCTTCAATTACCACCAGAGGTTTTTTTCTTCCTTATAGTCCTGTGATTTCCTTGATAAATAAAATTTTGGGAATCAAATAGCAAACTAAAAGGATAATTATTACAATACTTTTTACACCATCCATAACTCTTAAAGAGTTGATGAGCCACCCCATTCACTAATCTCTTATCATAACAAAATGAAAAAACTACTAGTAAATCAATTAAAGAATAAAATTGTACCAAAAGGATAGGGGGTCTCATCATGAGCCAACCTACCATGATCATAAGAATTAATAAGGTGACATTACCATTCTAGTCACCAAGACAGGGTAATGGAATTCAACACTTGGGTCGAAAGACAAGAGGTTTCATCACAATTTGACTTGTTCGTCTCATTAAGATCTAGTGAATGACATTGTTACTATCTAGTCACCATGCCAGATAAATGGTTCTCGATAATAAGAAAACTAAGTTATGAATCATTCTTAGTAGAATGGGATATTGACATACCAATGGGGTAAAAGGAAACCCTGTCGAGGCTATGGACGCTTGTTAATAGCAGAGGCCATGCCTATGGTATTGGAGTATATCTAAAATCACCTTATAAACAATTTTCTATCTTGTACTCTTCCCTTTCCAATAATAAAGGAGGACCATCGGGCCATTATGGAAAATTATTACATAAAAAAGGTGGTAATGTTGAGTATGTTCAAACAATAATTTATTCTAAATATCATATATCAGCAATGCAATTCTAAAAAGTTTCCAAGATTATCTTTAACTTATTTCTTTTGGTAGTATTTTTGTGTGAATTTGTCTTAGCCATGATTGGAGATTTAATATTATCCCCATGCTTTGATTCTCACGAAGATTTAGTCACGTCAACGCATCTCAACATTCAATGCACCCTATAATCATGTCACATGTCTCCATTTCTATTTTCATGTTTTGATGGTCGTCCATTATGGCGTTTAATTTGTTTCTATCTGGTTAATTATGTCTATCGTCCACCACATGATTGAAGGTCATGGTTTTCATTTAATTTCATTAGGGAATGCAGAACCACACATATGATAAGATGTTTAAACCATCACAGTAACTTTTTTTGTATGTGTTAACTCTTGTATTCCTTGAACTCTTCTGTTACTTGTAATTTTGAACAATGTTACTCCTTGCACTTGTTACATGCTAAAATATATTGAATGTAGCTCCAAATCACTTCCTGAGAAACAACCGAGATGGGTGGTCATTCAGTTCGCAGCAAACCAGCCCAATCGAGAGTTCCTGAACAGGCACCCAAAATTTTCGACTGGGTGGGATGGACATAATATTTTTCCTAATTGCAGGTATTTGACAATTCGATTTCTCTGGAATTCACACAAAATTTGAGCAATGGGATAACTACAGTTAAGGGAAGGAAAGTGCAGTTCAATGAAACAATCACGCCAGAAGTCACAAGCCTTCCTATGGAAGGCAAAAAGTGGGTTGACAAACATTCTCCGTTACAAAGCACAACATTATTTTCCATAGACCCTACTTCATTTCCAGAAACCTGGAAGGAACTTGTAGGATTTGTGTAAAGATATATCACCTGCAACGACCAATATGACATGGTCAGATCTCAACACTTGAAGTTGATGGCGACACTAAAGAAAAAGGAAACTCTAAATTTACCTTAATTTTTTAATTCACTTCTACATGGGACTGCTGTAAAATTTAATAAATCCAAAGACCAAGCTTCAAACATAAGCCACCATAGCCTCATAAAATTAATAGTCGTTAGAGAACTGAGCCGAGTGCACCTAAGTTGGGAAGAATTTATGGGAAAATCTGAGGTCCCATCGGAAATTGGAATACCTACTGAAGAACCTGAGCAACCAGTAGAGAATGAGGAGCCCAACATGGTAGGGGAAGAAACTACACAGGAACAGGTCCAGACCTCATCTCCACAACGGCTAACCAGGGCTAAAAAGAGAGTGGCTTCCCTTCTGGTCTCTTTACCTACTAAATTAAGAAGCCAGAATAGCCAAGACAGTGAGTCCCATGGATCCTATTGAACAACCAATAGAAGAAAGTGAATCCCATAGACTTCCTGACATATAGGAAACTCACCAAGAAGGTTCCCCCCAAGCACATGAAATGGAAATAGCCCAAGTATTGGAAGGACTAGGAACCCTTTTAAGTTCTGTAAATTTCGAGGAAGCCACGAGTTGTTCGGAAAATCCACTAGAACAAATTCTGTCACCCAATTCTCTTGTTTCTCCTTCCAATTTAGTAGATACTATCATTCTAGAGTCCTCAGGAGATCCTGAAGATACCCCTCTTCGAGAGAATTAAGTAGACTCCATTGCAACCATCATGGAAACCTATTATTCCCTCAAAGAAACAACTCTACAATCTCCTCTGGGACAAGGGATTAATGTTGATTTTTCTAGTATGCCCCAATCTTATGAGGGCTTTACAGAATCTGTAACTACTACCTTAGCCGAGGAAGTAGTGACTGAAAGGCCTGAGATTATCACTGTTTCCTCCTCTTCTTCGGTCATCCAGACCAAAAACCTTGTTTGAAAAAGAAGAATGGAAATCAATCACGAAGCAGAGTGGCTAAAAAGAGAGAATATGAAACTGCAAAGAAAAGTGCAGTTGTTGTGCATGGCCCAACTTGGTCCAATTTTTGGATAAAATACCCCACAAAAGAAGGAGAGGACCACGCGGAGTTGGCTGAGATATATTTATCGCGCGGAGCTGATGGATATATATTCATCATGCAGAATTTTAGGGCTTTGGGGATGGGACAGAGCATTATTTTGTAACAGGTATCGGGTATTAGTCCTCGTTTTATGGATCCATGGTATGTGGACCATGGTTTTTGTATAGATGAATTTTATAAAATGATATGTAATACTTTGTAAAGGATAATCTAATATTAATAGTAGAATCTTAATGATAGAATCATACGTGATTCTCTGTTTTGACATATGTAGTTTGTAGTTTGGGAGAAGGCTCCACAACTGAGTGTGCAGACCACGTGCAACTAGCTGCACAGGTTAGAGAAGTGAATGTAATTGAAGATTTGTTTAATAAAGAAGAAGTTTTGGCTAAGTGTTGTATCTCTGTACATGTTATTATCTATAGTTATGTATCTGATTATGTATGCATTCCATTGAATTATGCGAATAATTGTAAGATATACTATTATTTGTAGAGTTTATATGTTTCTGTGAAATCAATTTTATGCACGAAATTACTATGCATGCGAAGTTATAAGATTGATATATAGTAGAAGTAAATACACGGTGCCACTTTGTGAATATCCCTTTGGTTGCAAAAACCTAGTTCTGCAACCTCCCATAACTGCTTTGGGTGAGACTGCCATATGCTTGCCTATTGTTGCCGAAAGGGCCAATAATTGAGGGTTTTTTTGGTGCATAGCACAATCCAAACCTAGGTCAAGCCCCCTCAAGCCAACAAATGGTTCCGTTGTCGGGACCAGGATTTTCTTAAGGGATATGTTTTAGCATCTGTCTAAGAAAGAACTCTAGGAGTGGGTTGAACAGAAAGAAAGAGAATTTTCAGGAAAAGAGAACATAAACCCTAGATTATTAACTGAAGATTGGTTGCATAGATATATCTTTGAATACCAATATGATATTTTCTTTGGTTCGTTCCACATTGAATTGCTTGAGTGGATATCTAGATTGGCCAAGCGTAAGGACTGTTACAAAGGTGATGAACCTAAGGAGTGGAACCCTTATTTGATACAGTGACTCAAGAGAATCAATAACAATATCTCAAGGGTGTGGACTAAAAGGACAAGAATTCCATCATTAAGAGCATTGATATGTCATTGTAGAATCCATTATGGTTTCAGTATTTTGGCAAAGGAAGCAAACATTTGTAGAAGCTGAGTGACTCGGGATGAGTCACAGGTGAGTGTTTGGGGCTTGTTGGGCATGGCCAACTTGGTCAAGTTTTGGATAAAATACACCGTGAAAGGAGTGGACTCTGTAGAGTTGGCGAAGATATATTCATCACGCAGACTTTTAGGGCTTTGGGGATCGGACAAAGCCCTTATTTTGTAACGGGTATTGGGTAGTAGTCCTTGTTTTATGGATCCATGGTATGTGGACCATGGGTTTTGTATAGATGAATTGTATAAAAGGATATGTAATACTTTGTAAAGGATAATCTAATATGAATAGTAGAATCTTAATGATAGAATCATAAGTGATTCTCTTTTTTCACGTCTGTAGTTTGGGAGAAGGCTCTATAACTGAGTGCACAGAGACCTTGAAGAGTTTGCATATGAGTGCGTAGACCACGTGCAACTGGGTGCACAGGTCAAAGAAGTGAATGTAATTGAAGATTTCTTTAATAAAGAAGAAGTTTTAGTGAAGTGTTATATCTTTGTACATGTTATTTGTCTATTGTTATGTATCTGATTATGTATGTTTTTCACTGAATTATGTGAAGAACTATAAGATATACAGTTATTTGTAGAGTTTATACGTTTCTGTGAAATCAATTTTATGCATGAAATTATTATGCATGCAAAGTTATAAGATTGATACACAGTAGAAGTAAATACACGGTGCCACTTCGCGAATATCCCTTCAATTGTGGAAACCTAGTTCTGCAACCTCCCATAACTACTTCCGGTGAGAATGTGATCTTCTTGCAGGTCGTGGTCGAAAGGGCCAGTAGCTGAGGGTTTTGTTAGTGCATAGCACAATCCAAACTTGGGTCAAGCCCCCTCAAAAAAATAGCAGCAACTCAAGAATTGGTTAAAAAACAACAAGGCTCAAAGGCACTGAAAGAAAAGAAAGAAACTCGAACAATTAAGACTCAAACCAAAAAAATTGTTGTCTCCATAGGGACTCAGACATAAGAAACTCTTTAAATTACCACAGGAACACAGATCAACCCAGAAGTATTAAGCATTAACATGATGACTGTTGAGGTGAGTACTCAAACATAATTATCAGTTTGTATTCACAGAAGCACACAAATGGAGCCTGTACCTTCTTACACTCCCCTAATTATAGATGCCACCATTCGGGTTTTAAACAAGAATATGAAAGAACAATAGGAAACTTGACACGATTTCAAAGAGAGGTGGTGCCCCAAAAGGAGCATCAAGAATTGTTGCATAAATTCAAAGCATTGGTGATCACTGAAGACGAAACCTATGCTAAATTAAGAGCAACAAAAAAGAGGGTGAAGACTGTAAAAGGTTAGTTTGAGAAATCCCTTGAACAGACAAAGGAAGTTTGTTCTATCTACTCCGATGCCATGTCTTGTAGATGCCTAGCCAAAAACTATGCTCTGTTTTTATTGGAATGATATCTTTTTTTCAAGATCAAGGCTATCCAGTCTGGCTAGCCTTATGAATTCAACAGTGTTTCTACTTTTGTCAAATATTTCCATCAACTAGATGATAACACAAATAATTTCTTTTGTGAATTGTATATGCACAATTTCTTTTTGGAGGAACAAATAGACGGAAACCTCGTTCCTTTCATTGGAGATGTATAATTTCAAGCATTTATTTCATTTTCCATAAATCAAATAAAGTGGTCCAAAGCTTATAGCACCTTCAAACGAAGAGAGAATTCCCTTGACCTTTGGGTCAGAGGAGAGCCAAAAATCCCTCTATGTACACTTGTTAAATACAAGAGGCTTATGGAGCATCCTGGTGTTGTTACTTCCTTGGCACCTATCCATAACAATGTCTTATGGTCAAGGTTGGAATATCTTGGGGATATTAGGGTGGAAACTTTATGACTTGCTAAACAAAGATGGAAATTTTCATTTAATGAAATTAAGAATAGAGAAACCTTCTTGATCATAATCCTAATGAAGACTAGGTCATAATGAAGATTTCAGTGCATGGAATCAAGGTCGTGATAAAGATCTCAATGAAGGAATAGTCATGGTGCAGCAAGTGGTGCAAAAGTGATGGCCTTAATGGTGAAGCAGCTATGTTGATGATGCTCTCAGCAGTAAGGAGAGAATTGGTGCCTTGGTCTTGGAGTGGCCTAGTAGGTCAAGGGTCATGGTCTTGGTATTCGTCAATTAGAATCTCTATAACAAGAATTATGTGTGGGTTTTCCTCTCCAAAAGGAAGACGTTTTGGCCCTAGCAGAATGCCAACATCTTTTTTTCTTTCGTTGTTTTTTGCAGCTATTTGATGAAATAATAAAAACACACTCTAACAACATCAAAGAGAAGATTGTGCTAATAAGAAAATTAAAAATGCCTCCCAAATAGTTATCATGCCTAGAAGAATCTTATTAATGCCAACTGCCCTAGATTATTCAACAACAATTAGCTTAAAGCAATGAATAATGCAAGATTCCTTAAGAGATTCATACAACTGTGATTGTCACATTAGATAATTGTCAACTCCAATCCCATATCTACTAGCTCAACTACTAGTTTATGAAGTCAAATTGTGTCACAAAAGAACTCATTAAACATGATGTTATATACTCCACCTCTATTGAACTAAGTGACTTTATTGTCTACTCCTTATTGAACTAGGGTATTGTACATGACCCCAAATTGAAAAAATTAATGTAATTTGCAAGATAATGAAAGAAAATAACTATCAAACAAGTGCACTTCTCAAGTATATAACATTGTCGAAATATATGCATGATAGCATATTATTATAATAGTAATGTACAATTTTACCTTTTGTATGTTTGTTACATCACCTAATGAAATATTCTTAGTATTTTTCTCATATCAACATACATAAATTGCACTAGAAACTACTCAACCTTCAAGATAACATAATCTGAAATTCAAATATGAAAGTGCACACAATTTAGACAACTGGAATGCTACACACACACATAAAATTAAGTACAAATACATAACAACAACCCAATACAAGTTGGTACAAGTCTAATTCTCTAAAATATAGAGATAGAAACCATAATAAAACCCTAGCCACCAATTCCTCCTAGCTAGAAATCACTTCCAAGTAAACTTGTTAGTTTTATCAAAGATACACAACAAGCTAGCATACACACTAATAAATTTTCCTTATCACCTTCAATTGCATCACATAGTGTGCAATATAATCTCTCATTATCTTCACCATATCAAGAATTCCAAGTAGTATTAGGGTTTTCAAATGCCAAGAAAACCTAGACTTCATCTCTCACAAAAACTACAAGATCAAGTGATCTCTTCTTTCCTCCATAGTTTCTCCCAAAACCAATTTGTATTTCTCTTTGTATGGAAAAACCCTAACCCCACCCTTCCCTTAAATCTCCTCAAGAACCCTACACTCAAGAAAAAGGGAGAAAATACAAAGAATAAATACAAAGGGACCAATTTATTCTAGTTATCACATCTAGCACAATCATGTGTTTACATGAGTGGACAATCAATTGAATTATGAAAATACTCTCTTCTTCATTTATTTATATGAAAGTTTAGGGAGGCCAACAACAACAAAGTGGAACTATTCCACATAAAATAAACTATATAGGCAATAGATATGCATGTCTGTGAAGTGCACCAACTTTAGGCGACGCATGTCAAGATCTAAGGTAGCACATCCATCAAACATGGGTACAAGGTTTGAAGATCCTCCTACAGAAGCCTATAATGCCCCAACACTCCCTCATAATCCATGTATACGTCCAATTCCACCAAATCTACAAGATCCCTCCTCAACCCAAGTGTCATCAAGTCAGGTAAAAGCATCCATGCAAGAAATCATGCATCCCCATTTTATTTGGGGCTCAATACCCTCCTCCAATACTTCCAATGTTCCTCCAATTAGGCCTTCCTCACAAGAAACAAAACAACCCCTCCATGTGTGCACCCATGAAGAAGTTTACTATGTCATATAGGTCTCCAAACTCATAAAGAAATGTCCCACATACAATCAAGTCAAGGCATAACAATCCATGAGTAATTTGTCTTCATTTTGTATTCCTGTCATTATACAACCAAGGTAATCAACACATAATGCAACCCATGTCAACCCCCAAGAATGGTGTAAACACTTTTGGACTCACCCCAAAATCTAACATCAAACCCCCCATAATGCCTTTTAAAGAATTTTCTTCATATTATACACACATAAACAAAATCGTTCCCAAATAAAATTCTCAGTAATATGATCTACAAAGTTGATTTCCATGAAAATGATTGACATTCTAATCTAAGTCAAAGCCACTATCCCAATTCCTTTCAAGATATTCACTAAATACTTCTAACATGGAATTTGCATAGGTCAATGATCAAACACAAGTCAAACAATCCTCCAAAATCGCCTTCCACAATTTTGAGTGTTTTAACCTAGTTGCAACCTCCTACTTGTGGTTCTCTTTATTTTATCCTCCCACATATTTTGTTTTAATTGTATGATTCTCTTTGATTAAGAGTTTCAAGATGTTGTGAGAAATCTAATGTGTATTCCATATTATTCAAATCTAAGCAAAGGCAAAGGATATTTCCCAAATTTTCACTCTCGCCCAAATAAACTTTATCCTTTATAACTTTATTTCACTATATATCTCCAATATTACTTTCTCCTTCAAATTACAATTCAACATTCTCATTTAAACCATAACTTTTTAGTCACTAAATTTGATATACTTCTCCAAGTTGCACTCTCTATCGAGTTACATTATTCATTTTCCTTATATTATGTTTGATATTGTGACTTTCTCCACATGTTTATTAATTTTCACAATATTCTAAACATTTACTAACTTGCAACCTTGTTCAATTTGTGTGATCGTATCACAAGGTTTAATTTGTGTGATCGTATGACAAGGTGTTTGGGAAATTACAAAAATATTCTTTTTAAAGTAAAAGGAAATTCAGTTATCAAATATCTATGTTCACAAATTCCATTCTCCTTTCCATCATTACTTCGTTGTCATCTCGATCTCTACATGCTTAGCACTCATACGTGCCAACCATAAGTCATCTCCTTCAAATTTGATACCATTCTAAGAATATTGTATATTATACTAATGGAGAATAACAAATTAAAACAAGAGAATTTGAATGGGTTTAATTCATTTATTAATGAGCCATAAAAAACATCCCTCTATAAATGTTGTAACTTCTTATTAGAGATAAAAAGTTATATTCTACATAATTCTTTATTCAATGTTCAAGAAATCTCGCTATGTCAAGGACCTACAAAATCCATTATCCATTACTAGTTGTCGTATCGTTTGTGATAGCCAAATATGTCCAACAGATTAAATAATCCATAATACTTGGAATATAGTAAGATGATCCATTTATAGGAGTAAAATGTATATATAGTAT
The DNA here is from genome assembly GCA_000404065.3 of Pinus taeda. Taxonomy (NCBI): domain Eukaryota; kingdom Viridiplantae; phylum Streptophyta; class Pinopsida; order Pinales; family Pinaceae; genus Pinus; species Pinus taeda. The sequence goes on along the minus strand of APFE030992048.1, from coordinate 35,570 downwards.
AATGAATGATATTGATTGTACAGTGATGAACCCATATATATATGCATATAGTAGTCAGGGGCTTTTTCATAAAGTCAATTTTTTTTAATTGAGACATGTCTTTTCACGTATCACTTTATTATTATTTTTTTTTTATTATAATTATAATTATAATTATAAGGTTTTGTTTTCAAATTATATGGATTAAAAAAATATGTTTATATATATATTTTTTTTAATTTATTCATAATTTTTTGAATTTTTGAAGTTGTTATATTTGAAGATACAAGATGATATGATCTTCTAAGTACAAAGCAAAATTATTGGATGGAAAAATGTTTTTACTATTTTAATTCGATAGTTTATGGAATGTTGCGTTTATAGGTTTGCCATGATGAATTATTGTCATCAAACTTAATAATATTGGTATCGGTATTCTTCAAAAAATATTTTAATTTATTTCTTATTGATTGATCTTGATACCTTGACTATTTAATGCACCTGCTCTTATGATTAGGACATTGATAAGGAGTTTCACTGACCTAATTTCTCCTTATCATTTTTGTAATGATTTATTGATTTACTTCAAGTATATGAATTCCTTCATGCACTCATATTGTTTGCTTGATTGTTGAAACTTCACTTAGAATTTATGTTGTTTGAACGACAATATCTAAGAATGTCTTTACTTCAATTGAATTTGAATTCGACTAAGTTGTGATGTTAGCGAGATCTATATTTGTTTCCTTTTCTTCAACTTGAATTTCTACGTCTGAAGATTTTAATACTCTCTTTTCAATAAATTGTTGTACTTTGTTTTATAATGACTTATTGTCCTTCTTAAGTTTTTTAATTTGAGTAAGTAATTTTTCATTGTGATCCTTGAGGCAAGAAATTTCTTCATTTTTTCTTTGATAGTTTTGTCAAATTTTTTTTGCATATTTTGCATTGATTTAATTTTTTCTTGAAGAATTAATTTTGAGATATTTTTTATGTCATATGGTGCTATTGAGTTTGGCTTCAATGTAACATCATTATTTTTTTGTTAACAAAAATCTTAAAAACTTCTTTGCATTTAAGATGAAGGACCCTAGTGATTCCATCTAGGGTGAACCCAACATAATGTCACCTTGATTGGTACATAGGGATCTAGCAAATAATTGCGGTATAAATGTGTAATACCCAATTTTTAATTGTAAATTGGTATGTCATATTGTTTTGTCTCCAATTTCTCTAATTTTTCAATTATATTTGATTCAGGAATCACCAATTGGTTAGTGAATTCAAGGTTTATATAGTTGTTATTTTCAACAAGAGTCATAGAAATAGTAATATATTTTCCTACAAGATTCCCCTTAATTCTAAATAGCACTGAAGCTTAGCTATATGATTTTTTTGAAAATCTTCCTTTCTCTTCAATTATAGACTCCATTTTACTTCCATTCAAAATATCTTAATGTTTTACTTTAAACATGGTACCATTTTGACTTCAAAAATTATTTATTATGGCTCACAAAGCGTAGAATAGATGGTGATGAGATGTACTATAAAGGAACTTTGTGATGTGAAGGTCATCGATTTGAAACTCTGTGAGAAAAAATCCATCCATATTAAGGGTCGGTGCGGCCTACGCCAAGTATGACCCTCAAATAATTTTGATGACTTAAATGCCCCTGGGTCATGGTTTCTCAAACCAAAATTAAACATGCACTCATCTCAAAACTAACACAACTTAAAAAACAAAAAATATATATTATTTTTTATAATATATTATTGTGTTTACTTATATAAAAAAAAAATATTAGTGCAACTTTCAATCATTTAGTAATTAAATATTTTAAAATACTTAAATAGTTATATAAATTTGTTTCTCACTATAACCTATTTTATGATATATCATTTTAAAATATATTAATATAGTATCTTAATATATTAATATATTATGGCGGTCACTTAGGAGTATGTGTAACGTAACTACCACCCAAAAATTCCTTTAAAACAAGTTGATTCCTACCATTATTATTTCTTGATGTTGTAGCTAATATAACAAGTGTTGCATGCAGCCGGTAGTCCTTGCCTATATAAAGGAAAAATTAGCAAGTTGCCGATGTCAACGTTGTTGCAAGTGTGTGACAATTGTTTCCGTTGGCAAGCACTAATTGGAACGAATTGTCCAAAACGAAATTACTCGCCGATGCCAATTCCCCATTTCATTTCTTCTATTACCAAAGAGGGGCTTCTCCAGATTTCCAAGAGGCATACAGATATAGAAGAATCGCAGATATGGAACATTTCATGCATCTCTAGATTTCAAAGAGGCATATAGATATGGAAAACATCAATCTTTTGTCAACAGCGAAATATGGACATAAACCATATTGCAATAAGGCGTCTATCACTGCATCCAAACTTATTATAGAGTTTCCCAGATGTTCATGGATAGATTATATTAATTAATCATCAGTGGTAAAGGTAACATAAGTGTCATCAGGTTTACCAGTACTTCATGCAATATTATTATACATATTCAAAGCATAACACACGAATATACATGCTCAGAAATAAATATTTCATGCAATATAAAGAAAGAAAATCGTCCTAGCATGCTACCATTCTAATTACATGCAACATAAGAATTTATCCTCATTAATTTTTCCTCATGAGTCATTGGGATATACGTATGAGCATGATAATGAGCCCAGGACCGTTAGTTGTAGGTGCACATCTCAGAGTATGGATTTAACGATTCAGTACCTTTATCACTTCCATCTGAATTTTAATTTCTGATCGTATCTATCATCTTTAGCATAATCAAAAAAATTGCCTCCATAGCTATTTTATGTGAAGCAAAATGGAAAGATGGTTCTCTATAACTACAGAAAAAATGGAAAACATCTTTCTCAAACATTATATCGGATTAAATCATGAACCGTTTGCTTAGATTGCATTTGATGTCGAACATCATATTTGATTAAATTCAAAATAATTCTCAAATATAAATTGTTTAAACATAATTCAATGATTTACTCAAATGTACATTTATAAAATGGATGTCAAAATAAAATAATTATAAAACCTTTCAATGTTCTTCAACAACGTGCAGTTTGCACATTGTATAACATAGCACATCACGGAGTAACTATTGACTACATTTGACTCAGCTAAATCTCTCAATATGCGGTGATATAATAAGATACAAGCAAATTAACATTACAGATTATCACCTGGTGAATCGGTGATATGATAAGATACAAACAAATTAACATTACAGACTATCGCATGGTGAATCTTCATCGTCTGTATTCGCCATGCCAACGATTTATTCATATGTATTCGCCTGGTCAATCTTCATCATCTTTCCCGCTATTAGACACAATCTCTATGTTAATGGTGGAGCCGGAACCCACGTCCAATTTTACATTATATAATATCCAAGGATGATCTACACCATTGCAATCATCACGTTTAAACAGTAATTTAGTACCTTGCCCATCCTGAACAAAGTTTGGACCATCCTAAACAAAGTTTGGGTATCCAGAAACTGGAAAGAAAATAAAAACTCACTCAAGATTTGAACCATCACCCAAACCATCACGTTTAAACAGTAATTTAGTACCTCGCCGATCCTAACCAATGCTTGGATATAAAGAAATTGGAAAGAAAATGAAAACTCACTCAAGATTTGATCACAATAAAATCGGCGCATGGGGTCCTTATGCAGCATTCCAAGAACGAGTTCCTTTGCGGATTCCGATATGGAGGGCAAGAAAGAGTCACTCAGCTTTGGTTCTGTATTTTGTATTTGCTCATATATGACCGCGGCATCGTCCACTGCATAAAACGGTGTCCTCCCGAAGAGAAGACTGTAAAAGACCGCTCCTGCGCTCCATATATCAACCTCGTACGAGTATCCATTTCCGCCCAACATCTCTGGAGCAGAATATACTGCCATTGCAGACTTCGGCTCTGAAGCCTATCCAACAACAGTCTCACCGGAAACCTTCCTCCGCAGATGGTAAAGACTAATTTCATATTGTGTTTGGTGGCAAGAAATTGAGAGGCGGTAGTAGCCAGCTACCTGAGACGGTGGCAGACGGTGGTAGTTGTGGCGATAAGTGCAAGCTCCTGGAAGCTACAACTCCCTTATTGCAAAGTCGGGCATGCAAAGCCGAACATGTGGCGAGGCGAAAATGAAAGGTGGCGCATGCAGAGAAGAATACGTGGTAGTGGTGATAAATGCAAGTGGTGCATGGAAATTAAATATGTGGTTATAAAATTGAAGAAATTGAAACTGTGTATATAACGTTGAAGGAATATGCACTTAAAATATGTTGAGATAAAATAGAAAAAATATAAAACAGAGAAATTTTAAAGGCATATAAACTTTGGATGTAAGTGTAAAGGAACATGCATTTAGAGTATGTTGCCATAAAATAGAAAAATATAGAACTCGAAAATTTTGAAAGACATAAACCTTTGGATATAAGTGTGAAGTGGAAAAAGTATAAAATTTGGAAATGTTGAAAGCATATAAAACTTTGGATATAAGTGGGAGATGGGGAAAAATATGTCTCGAACGGAGCGAAGCCTGCAATAAGAGGTTGAAACACAAACTTTGGATAAAAATTTATTGAGCAGAAAATTTTATTTCAAACATTGGCTTAAACCTGATATGTACGGGAAATTTTACTTGGTCAAAGCCAATTAATAGCTGGTCAACGATCGATCGATCGCTAATAGTCCCAGGCAGGGACTAATAATAGAAACAGATTACATTGATATCTATTACAAATAAGTTCTGGCTTACCAAAACACAACTAGTTTTGAAGTGGAGACAAAATCTATTCAACAGTTTTGTGTTTCATATTAAAGGCATAGTTGTGTTATTAAAGTAACCGAAGACGGTATAAAATTGAGTTTCACTATCCTTACTTGTCATCGAAAAAACATATAAACACTTCTTATCAATGTTTAAAAAGATTGAGGCCACCTTATATACTATAAAGTGTTACATGTGAGATGACTAATCTCCAAACGGGAGATAAAGAAACTATGAAATTAAAGAAACAAGAAAAAACACCAATGAAAAAACACTAGTGAAACCATGTGAGGAGTACATTCAGAATGAGAGCCAAGTGCCATTGTGACTCATGAGAATATAGTCTGAGAGTGCAAGAGGAGGTAGCCCACTGTAACAACGCCTTCATGTCATTTGCTGGATGAGACCGATGCAAGTATGTTAGTTAGATATGAGGACCGATGAGGAAGGAAATGGCTATTGTTGAGGAGAGCGAGTGATTGGGGGTGCTACAGCTAATGGCACGTCTTTTATAAGCGTCAAATCCTTAGGGTCCTCCACATGGCCCTCTACTGATTCAGTGTCTGATGTAGAGACAACATATTTCTCCACTCTAGTGAGCCTAATGTCAATATCTTCGAGGTTGAAGCGAAGATTCCTTAGGATTCTTTAGATATCTTCTTGTCCTGTTTCAAACGATAATTATTGACTTGTTTGTCCCTTATAACCATGCGTAGAAGGATGTCAAGTTGTTGGTGTAGACTGATGGAGTAAAGAAAATGGAGGTGGTGTTTCCTGAACCGGCCTTGACTTGAAACCCAATTGCATCTATGTTTAGAGACTTCAGAATGTGAGAAATTAGATTTCCTTCCAAACTCTTTCGACTCTAATAGTAGAATCTCTCATCTAACTTCCAGAGGAAAGGAATCAAGAAGTTCACCACTTACTACCATTGAAAGAATTTGCATGATGATAAATATGGGGTTGACCACCCACCCCTCCAATTAAGTTGACGCTATCAAGGAGCCATGAAACGGGAGGTGCCCCCTAGAACCACAATAATTGGGTGACCAAGAGTAGAAAAAAAGTATTGACTACAGAGACTTGTGAGAGAAGGTGAGAGAACCCGAGCAAAAGGAAATAAGGTATTACCCCAAGCAGTAGAGAAAATGTAAATGGTAGAGGAAATGAGTAGCGTGGTTTTGCGGCACCTTTGGATAAATCCAGTGGGTACCCAATAGAGGCCAAGCCCCAAACCAGAAACCCTGGGTAGAAAGTGGCACTAGAATTGGACAATTAAGGTTGTTCCAAACGATCAGGGAAGGAGGCGCAACAAGAGACAACAACCAAGTCACCCTTTTAGAACCAGATGGAAAAGGAGCCTAGGTACCAAACTCTGCATAGCAGGATAGGGAAGTTGAAGGATACATCAATGGGTTTAGAGCTTTGTAGTAATGAAGGTGACAAGATTGCCACTAATTCGAAGGACATCCCCGTGCTAGTGTTATGGAGGAACAATATGAAGAACATTGACCTAGCCTCGATGTGATAGAACTAACAAGTACATTCCACGAAATGATTAATTGATCTGAATCATCATCTACCATAAAGATAAAGTAATCATAAGAATGGAGACAAGTGATTGAAGAGGGATAAGTGTAGCAGAGATACCAAATCTCGCCTGAACTTATAGGATGTGTTTTTCCACCCCAATTATCGTAACTAATTAGCCACCAAGGAAAGAACCTCATGCAACTATAAAGCCCAGTCGCAACACGAGAGGAGAGCCTATGGTGAGTACTAGATCGCCAAATAGACATTTAGAAAGCACGACCCACTCTTCAATACCTTCCAACTATTTGGGCATCATGCTCTCATGAGTAGGGGTGAAGAATATGATGTTAGGGATCCCAGTAGATTGATCTTATGGATCCTATATGGAGGTTGCCATAACTCCTCACTATGAGAGACTGTAAAACCAAACACCCTTGTATTGCTCCATAACACCTACACAATAATCACATTTATAGCGACACGACTGGGTACGGTAAGTCGAAGGCATGGGTTCTAGCAAGAGCCACATGGTGATTCCCATCAAACGTGTGGCAAGCATTGCATAGATAACAAATGTCGCCAAACCTTATGTCATTCTCCTCCTCAACATGTTAATCATGCTTGTTGTCAAGGTGTGGCTTGGTCATATCACCCTCATGGGGATTGTTGAAAATGTGGCCCCATTGTTTTGTATCAAATATTTAATTGTGTCTATGTTGTCCCTTTCTAAGAGCCCTAACCACGTGGTATCCAATATGAGATGGCATTCCCTACACCCCAATTCACCAACTCATCCCCCACCTTCTTCTCTTCCTTGTGGATATGGTGGAGAATAATGTACTAGAAATGGGGGATAATATCATTTATGTTATATACGACAACCTGCAAATGCCAATTGAAAATTGGACTAGACTTATCAACAATGAAAAATGAAAATTTTATATAAATTATGTTATATTAATTTGATAAATCTCTATAATAGATTACGAAAAGTTAGATGGATACAAAAGCTAGAAGCATTGGATTTAATATAAGAAAAAACACATTAATTTATAATAGGTTATAGAAATGTATATGTATTGGTGATAATGTTCCTAAAGCTTTTATTAAACCTCATAATTGAAGGGAGCTAGCAGTATTGGAATTATTATAAGCAAAAACACATTACTTTATAATTAGTTGTAGAAATGTATATGTATGGGTGATAATGTTTCTAAAGTTTTTATTAAACCTCATAATTGAAGGGGAATAATGGACTTGCACTTTTAAGCTCTTTTGAAACCAATGAAATCAATATGCTCATTGAAATTCCAACTCATAGTGGGAACACTTTGACAAATTTTCAAAAGAATATTTAATAATCAAGTGTGTTGATCCTGGGATAAATCTTCTTGAAAATGAGTTAGTAATTGGGAGATATTTTGGAGTATATGAAAAAAATATTACCCAGCAAATAATAAAATGTGAATTTAAAGACGAACAAAAATTGTATGACTTCAATATTATCAACGATTTTCAGTATTTTCATCGAAGTCTTTTTGGAAACACTGAAAATTAGTAAAGTAGTGAAGCAACAAACTTTTGATTCTCTTAGTGAGCCCAACATGACCACCACTTTAGTGAGATAAAGAATTATGGAAACAAATTCTTTTTACTCACTCCAAAGTAAGAAACGCATACACTGAAACTTCAAAAGAAAGAGGCACATGCAGGACAAAAATATAAAAATCAAATTAAACCTTTCCATAATTAAGATGACCAAGATGGAAGTCAACGAATAGAAAGAAGTAATCGAAATGAACAATATTTTATGAGACATAATGATCGTCCAAACAAAAGTAATTAGCAGTAAAAAGTTAAAATATGACTAAAGCGTGCACATGCTGTCTTTGCAATAAGCATCATGTAAAATAGTGTAAAATGTGTGGATAGTTTCATGAATTTTTTATTTTTTTGTTAAGTATTTACCAAAAGTATTTAAAGTGGATATTTGT
>APFE030992048.1:4994-27150 GCA_000404065.3 Pinus taeda | reverse complement strand
TCCAACCATGTTGTAAAATTAAGGTAGTATTTGAGTCAGTTGCATGTGAAATTTTGTAGATTCCCCGACTTTGTGTTGTAAATACTGAGAGGAGGGGTGAATCAGTATTTCTTTTCAATTGTTAATTTTTTTTAGTTAAATCAATTATATTTATAACACAAAAATAAATAACATGAATGAATGCTTTTATTAATATAATCTTTGCAATAAATCAAGTACAATGTATATATAGTTTCAACCAATTGCCAAGCACCAACTTGGACTTTTTGTGAGGCTCCAACCTCCAGAGCACCAACCCTGTCTTGTCAAGGCACCAACCTTGGATTTAGGAGCACCAACTCCCATGACACCAATCCTTCCAGTTATGAGGCACCAACCCCAAGGGCTCCAACTCTCTGTTGTAAATTGTTTGGATCTGTTTGGTAGTAATTCTCTGCTCCCAACCCTGCTGGACCTATGACTTACTTTTGTCCTCCTGCTTCTTCCACGTCTACCAGACCTTTGGCTTCCTCTGTTTCTTACAGTTTCACCAACTAGTAAACGTTCCTTGTTCTTTGTTATATATGCCTAATATGTCTGACATTTAACTTCCTTTTTTCTCACTTGATCTTTCGGCTTCCTCTGCGCTCGCTCTTCTGCTTCCTTTGTCTCTTCGGATTCACCAATACTCAAAGGACGCGTTCATTCAAAAGAGAGGTCGAATTACAAAAGTGTTGCATGTTAAAAACTATATCAGAGAGGCCCTTTTTAATATTCATACAATATACATTAATTTTTCATAGAAATCGCATCACAAGAGAGGTTATACCCATATTGGAGATCCACATGCCGCGTCATTCCTTTAATCGCAATCACAGCTTCCGAAGGTCTTTTACAAGTCATGCCCATAAGATACTCTGTCCTCTGATATCAACATCATCAATCTTCATATATCAACATAGTTAAAAACAAAACATATAATGGGTGGTCCCACCAACCACATCATCACCTTAATCGCAATCGCAGTTTTTTGGAGGTTTGCACATAACACAGTGATTCCGCTACTGCCGATGGAGCAGATGCGATGTGATCCTAAGCAGTTTTTAATAACCCCGTCGGGTCCATAACCTTATCACAATCAACGGTTTTCCATTGTTACTGTTGGAAATAATACTAAGAGGGGGGGTGAATCAATATTAGAAATTTAACAATTTTTCATTTCCATAAATAGATTGATATACGCTACTTCTGCTAATTCAACATGCGTATATACGCAACTGTATTTAGAGAAAACCACGTATATCTTACAGACTTATAATTTAGTCAGTTGATCTTAATCTGTGTATCAAAACCATAAAACATTAATTAAGGGTAGTAAACAGTACAAGCAATCACACACAAGAACAAAAGATATAAGGTGGAAATCCAATGTGGGTGAAAACCACCTGCTGCAATTCGTCTATATCTTCTTTTAATAAGAAACTTCTTTTTACAATATTTTTGTACTGGTGCAGTCTTATACCAGTACGCAAGCTTCTATCTGCAGAAGGCTACAACCTTCTCTCATTTTCCAACTTCTCCTGGAAGGGAGCTACAACCCCCTTAGCTCTTGTACTAGCCGATGTACTAGTATGTAGGTGCTAACCTACAAAAGGCTACAACCTTCTCTTTTCTTCCAGGGACCATGTTTCATAAATTTTCAGACTGGATCCATCAATAGAATCAATCAAACATCAAAATATATCTACATCAATCAATCTCCCTTGCACTAACCAAAACTGAATCAAACAATCACTTCTTTGAATGTTGTAACCAAAATACAGTAACAGTATCAGAACCCAGAACACTACAATAGTAAACAGAAGTAGCTAAAACATATTTTATGAGACGTACACTACTTCAATATGTAGAACCTGCGTGCATATGCTTCTATATGAAGGCAAACCTGCATATACATAGTTTTGAATTACCGCACCAGCGTGTATACGCGTCTTTTCTATACTGAACTTGCGTACAGATTTGTAAAAGATAATTTACCCTTTTCAACTATTCAGACATCAGTTATACCCAGATTATCAGATTTACAGATCAAGACATGCATCAAATATAAAAGATCAAAATCACACAAAGATACTTCTCATGAAGCCTTAAGATCTTGACCCATCAATAGAACTTATCCTTCTTCTAGCACTCAGGTTCCTCCTTGATTCAGATCCAACTATGCACCATAACCCAATCACCAGTATTCTAGATCTTGCTCTTCATTAGATATTCAATACTTGAGTGCCTTTGCCTAGTGATCTCCTCCTCCTTTTATAGTCTTAGGACTTACTCAATACCATGGTCCAAAACCACTTAGAAGCAATACCTTGGACCAAATACCTTGAGTCAACACTTTGGTCAAGATACCTTGGATCAATACCACGGGTCAAAATACTATGGACCAAATACCAGATACTTGACCGGAATCAATGATGGCTGTAAAAAGAATTCTCAGATACTTGACCGGACACTTCAGGAGTTCCTTTCAAGTATCTGAGAATTCTTTTTACATCCATCAAATGGGATTGTTTAGGAGTTGATTGAAACCTTCCCACCATTCCTACTGCTTGCATAATGTCAAGTCTCGTAGTTGTTAAGTATAGAAGGGCTCCAATTGTTGACCTATAATGAGTTGCATCTACCGGAGGGTAGTCATCATCTTTGCTTAATTTGCAATCAGTGGTCATAGGTGTGCTCATGGGTGCACAGCCTTATATTCCATATCCTTTAAGCATGTCTTTAAGATATTTGGCTTGAGATATGAACATGCCTGTCGTGGTTTGAGATACTTGTAGTCCAAGGAAGTAAGATAACTTTCCTATCATCGACATCTCGAACTCTTTTGACATATTTTGAGCAAACTCATGGCTCATTTCATCATTATTACTAGCAAAAATCAAATCATCAACATAGACAAGTGTCACTAGTAACTTATTCTCATTTGTCTTTATGTAGAGATTACTTCCTGCCACCTCCTTCTTGAAGCCTTGTTGTTGTATATAGTGATCCAATCTTGCGTACCAAGCTCTAGGAGCTTGTTTCAACCCATATAATGCATTTTTCAACTTACAAACAAAATATTTTCCTTCTGTTAGATTAAACACTTCTGATTGCTCCATGTAGACTTCTTCCTTGAGTTCTCCCTTCAAAAATGTTGATTTTACGTCCATTTGATAGATTTTAAATCCTTTTGAGCAAAAGAATGCCAAGAACAACATGATAGCTTCCACACGAGCTACTGGTGTGAAGGTTTATTCAAAGTCAATTCCTTCAATTTGTGAATAGCCTTTACAGACAAGCCTTGCCTTATTTCTGATGATTTGTCCATCTTCATTCATTTTTCTAACACCCACTTGGTTCCAACTATATTTTTATCCTTTGGACGAGGTACCAACTCACATGTCTCATTTTTCTCGATTTGAGACATTTCTTCTTCCATGGCTTTTACCCAATGAGGATCCTTACTTGCTTGAGTAAATGTTTCTGGTTCTATCATGGATAGTAGAGCAACATCACTTTTCTTTGGTGTACTTGTCATCTTTCTTCAGGTTTGCATCCCTTCATCTATATTGCCAATAATCTGCTCTTCTCGGTGATATTTTTGGAGAGACTTCATCTTTGAAGGGGTTTGAGATGGTTCTTTTTCCTTGGTTTTTTCTTGATCTTTTTCTTCTTTTTCAGGTTCTTCTTCAATGAGAGGGTCAACTTCATGTTCTTCAATTTCTTTTTCTGAAAGGTCTTCATCAATCATCAAATCAATGCTTTCCACTATTTTCCATAGTCGATTATTGTAGCACTTATGGCTTTGCTCCTTGTAGAATATCTAAGGAAGATCCCTTCGTCAACCCGAGAATCAAATTTTCCTGGTGAGTCATCATTGATTTTTACGAAGCACTTGCTTCCAAAAATATTAAAGTATTTTACTGAGGTAGGGCTTCCTTTCCATAATTCATAGGGAGTCTTCTCATTATTTGGTCTTAATTGAGTTCAATTCAAGGTATAGACAGCTATCCCGACTGCTTCTCCCCAAAATTTTGGCTGCAAGTCAACTACTATTAACATTGTTTTTGTTATTTCTTGAACTATTTGGTTTCTTCTTTCAACTACCCCATTTTGCTTGGGTGTTCTGGCAGCGGAGAGTTCTCTTTCAATTCCATGTTCTTTACAAAATTCATCAAATTCTTTTGATGTGAATTCTCCCCCTTTGTTTGTTCTAAGACACTTAATCTTAGAGTCCTTTTCATTTTCTACAAGAGCTTTAAGATTTTTAAAACACTCAAATGCTTCGAATTTATATTTTATGAAATATACCCACATCATTCTAGTATAGTCATCAACAAATAAATCAAAATACCTTTCTCCTTGGAGTGCCAGAGTTTTAATTGATCCACATAAGTCAACATGGATGATCTCCAAAGGCTTCGATGTAGAAAACTCTTTGGTCTTGTGGCTGGTTCTAGTTTGCTTTCCATGTTGACATGGACCACATACTCCTTGATTTGGCTTGAATAGCTTTGGGATGTCTCGTACTACATTAATCTTGCTGATATTGATCAAGTTATTGAATCTTGCATGTCCAAGTCGCTTGGGCCACAACCAACTTTCATCTGTTTGACTTAAGTAACATTTACCTTCTTGAATTTTGTTCATAATGTAGATGTTGTCTCGTGTTCTAACCCCTTTTGCCACAAGTTCCCCTGAGGAAGAATTCCTTATTTCACAGTATTTAGTGCTAAAGACAACTTTATGTCCTTGATCACAAATTTGGCTAACACTCCAGAGATTGTGTTTGAGCTCGTTTACTAGCAAAGCATTTTGAGCTTTTCAGTTTCCATTTATAAGGTTAGCAATTCCTTTTCCAACAATTTTGGCAGATCCACTTCCAAAGGATACATTTCCTTCCTTTTTGTTCAATGAGACAAACTTCTTTTTGTCCCCTGTCATGTGTCTGGAGCACCCACTATCCACAAACCAATGATTTTCATCACTATGAGCACATAGAGCTAGGCCACATTTATCCGTGTTGGAATTCTCATTTTTTCTTTTCTTCTTATGAGGGGGCAATTTTGTTCATTGTGTCCATTATCATTACATAATGAGCAAATTTGATCAAATTTGGCCAAGGGATCAAAAGAGTTGTAGGTCTTGATTTGTCATTTTCCTTTGGGACCATATGATTTGTTTGTTTGATCCTTCAATTTTGGTGTTTCATGTTAGCCTCACTCTCATAATAAAACAATTATAAATCCAAAATTAGAATTAAATAAATCAAATCTTGAGAATTAGGAGTTAGTTCCTCAAACTAGGGAGTTTAGTTAGGATGAGAGATTCCCTCCAACTAGTTCTCCTAGGTTAGTGTTTTGTTGAGGAAATATCTCAACAAGTTTGTTCAAGATAGATGCACTATCTTGAAACAACTTCTTCATGTATTTATATGTATCATAAATATTATTTTAATAATGAAATTCATGAGAATGAAAGACTACAAGAAATTCTCTCTGCCTTTTCCGCCATGTCTGGTTTTTTGTATGTTTGCTATTTATTTTATATGTGAGTGTTTTACTATTAGTTTGTTAAATTTCTTCCTGTAGTATCAAAGCAAGTTTATACTCTTTAGGGAGTTTTGTTGAGTATTTTTTTTTTGTCTGTCAGCCCTCTGATTATGTGGGAAAGAGATTCGTTGCATCTCTGAGCATGCAAACGCCGATTAAAAGCGAAATGTTATGTGGATTGTCATTTAATGAGGCCACCATTGTCGAGTCAATTTCTGAAAGTTGATGTCGATGTCATTAGTAATAAAGTACGAATTGGTAGCATTTGAAACTTCAAAAAGTAATTCGCATTACGTATATCGAGATCCACAATTATTGAGCAACTGCTATGTGGAGATTCTAACATCAAATTTTGCGGAAAACTTCATCAAATCATACGGTAGTTCTAGAGTCCTGTCAATCTGATTTTTATGGTATATATCGGTTCATTCCACATATTAAAGGCTATCGAGTTTGGTTTTCAGATCCATTATTATCTATTTAATTTCAGAAATAGAATATGTGGAGTATAGTTAGATCCCAACTCTCCATTAGAATCATTGTAGAATCGATCTTGAATGTATATCCTAATTCTCCATTGTAATATCGTGGATCTCTAAGAAGATCAGCGTTGGACTCTGGATCTCTACATTGGACCTAGGGAAAATCTGCACATTTTGCTAGCGATAAAAAAAACTCCAGTTCGGATCTACAAGATAAGCCACTTGTAATTGTCAGTTCGATTACATACATTTTGGAGTATATCAAAGGATCGAGATCGACCGCTTATGGTGATGGTATTTATTTCATTCTCATTATCATCGACCTGTAAGTTTTTATTGGGAACAATAACTTGCTTTTCCAGCCTCTGGTTAGGGTTCGAAGCAGCACAAGATTTTCAATAAATTTTTCAACTTATTGCTCCATTCGTAAAATTGTTAATCTCTCCCGAGGATTCTGAAGAACGTCCCTAAGGAAATGGTCTACTTGATTTATAGCCTCGGCCAGATCCCAACTATCCTCGATGCCAACCAAGGATGAAATTAAAAGTGTGGATGTTGGCGTTATACTTCTTCCTCTGGCTGAGGATATGGAGGGACAAAGAAATGAATTCTTATAAAGATGGAGCGAAGCTACGGCAGCAGGATTACAGAGAATGGTATTCATTTTCGATTCATTCAAAATCCAATGGCGTTTCCGGGTTTAGCGATCACAGCACAAGTAACAGAAAGGTAATGCGTGAAGAGAACAGCACTTCTAATCTAATTAAAGCTCAGCCTTTCATTGGAAATTAAGGCCACTGCATTCATTAAATTCTTCATTCATTTGAATTTGAATTGTCGGCGTGAACCGAATATTGCTACAACTGGTTGGCATGGTTAGTCGTTGCTAACAATAGAAGACGAATCATTCTCTCCCAACTTCATGTTCCAGACTAATTGACAGAAGAAATTTTCAGAATTGTTCCTTCAATTATCGGCGCCAATGATGGAATGAAATTGTTTAGCCATATCACATATCATCGCAGAGAAAGTGAGCATTGAATATTTGTAACCCTGCATTGGAAAAAGCATCAGCATTCAATTTGAAGAGAAGTACTAAGTAAGAAAGAGAAACCACCACAAAGTAAATGAAGAGAAAGTCCACATCTATGAAAAGGAGTCCAACTAAAAAGGATTGATGCACTTCCTTCAAGGTATGCTTAAAAAGCATCAGCATTCAATTTGAAGAGAAGTACCTAAGTAAGAGAGAGAAACCACCACAAAGTAAATGAAGAGAAAGTGCACATCTATGAAAAGGAATCCAACTAAAAAGGATTGATGCACTTCCTTCAAGGTATGCTTAAAGTGATAATGCACATTTTTTTTTTTTAAAGACATAAGCTTTTGAAAATATATTTTATTACTTTTCATAAAAGTAATAAAATATCCTTGGTGATTTGTAAAAGCATTTTTGGAAATTCCTATTTCAAACCTAAAAGGATTTATGAGAAAAGGGGATGTATAAAAGTGAATGTGTTATTGTAAAAGTGGGAGTTATAAAGGTGAAGATGGATAACTTATGTAATTTAATATTTAATAAAATCATAATTTTTGTTGTGTTTTTGTCCGAGATCCGCTCGAAATTGAATAAGGGGATCTTAGGTACACCGTGTGCATGATTTGTGTTCAGATTATCAAAACGCTCTCTTTGTATTATGCTTAAACAACTACTTGCACATAAGCAAGCTTAAGTATAAGAACACTTAATCAAACTTAAGTACACAAGAACAAAACATCACATCATCAACTTGATAAGATGATCTTCTAAGTAAGCATATTTCACATCATGTAATCAAATAAATAAAGTTAAGGACGCTACAAAATCAAGCATTTCAAGCCAAGACAACATCAACATCATCAACATTTTTTGTATCACTTGCAGATAAACATGTTTTAACTGAATTGTACGGGTGCATTCTCGGTTGTAACTGACACCCTAATTTGAATTGTTAAGGTGAATACATTAAGTCAAGTAAGCCTTCAACTGAGTCATCAAGATTGAACTTGTCATTTGTCTCTTGGGTGCATTTTCGAACAGTGTTCGACACCCTTCTTTTTTAAATCAACACATTGAGTGAGTACATTCAAGAAAGCACAAAGTGTCAGTAATCAATCAAGCAAGTTCAAGCAAGCCATTTAACAAGCAATCATCATCAAACAAGTGTATTCTATTCTTCAAGTGAGAAATAAGCAACAAATCAAGAGAGTGTGTCATTCAAACAACAAAGCAAGTGAGCGTGTCATTCAAACAACCAAGCAAGCGAGCATCTCAACATCAAGTGCTAAAGTTCAAAGCACGACATCTACAACAAGCAAGCGTGTCAAATTCAAGTGTGAAAGTTCAAAGCACGACATCTACAACAAACGAGCCAGTGTAAAGTTGATTGAAGCATTCACAAAGTGTCAGTGAAGCATTCAAGCAAAGCGATCATCATCAAGCAAGCGTGAAATCAAGAGTTCAATCAACCAAGTTATAAAACTCTAACAAGTGTTTAAAGCATCAGCAATAAGCAACAGTACAAGCGAGCTTGAATTCAAAGTGAGCAAGCTAACATGGCAACACACATTCCACTGTCCCAGATTCTTAACAATTTGATTTTATCAACAGCTGGCGACATGGTGAACATCAGCAAAACAACTCTTGTTGATATTCAAGTGCATCTTCAACATGCACATGAAATGATTGAGTTCCGTCAACTGGAGTCGCAACTACAAAGAACTGAGTTGCTAGAGAAAAGTGATGCTTCCAATTCTTTGAACAATATAAATACAGTTTTTGATTCCAAGTCACTGATCCAACCAACTTCAAGTGTCGAAGTGGTCCCTGATTCAGTTAAACTTTCTTCCAAACCAATCATCAAGCCATGGGAAGAAATTCAAAGTAACAAAAATCGACGAGGCTTAGGATATGTCAAAGATGACGCCAACTTACATATCCCAGATTATTCAAGGCCCATTAAGTTTGTCAGTGCAGGGTTTCTTGCACAAATCACATCAGCTAGTTCTGAGAATGTTGAAGCCAACCAGAAATACACGCAAACTGAAGTTGCAATCAAACCAAACTGCCTTCATTGTCAAAGAATCGGTCATCTGGAAGATCAGTGTTTTGATCTCCATCCTTGTCACCATTGTGGCAAGTCAAATAATTCATCAACACAATGCAGCAAACAACAAAAATCAAGCAGATTGAAGATTTATTATTCATGGATTGATCCCTGGGAATGGTCATCCACGGTTAGAAGATTGTATAAGTTTTACAATCGAATGCACTCACACATATTGCAGCCAAGAGTAAAAATGAAGATGGTACATTCGTGCAATTGAACGGGGAAGTGGTGAAACACTCCTACACCTGAAAGGGGGAGTTCAGAATTCAGAAATCAAGTGAAAGATTGTCTCTCCTTTCAACTGACAAAGGGGGGGAAATGTCAATGAAATTGATAGTGGTTGTCAAACTAAAAGTCTCGACAACATCAGCGAAGCAGCCAATGGGCATCTTCAAATTAGCCAGTGGGCATCAACAACAAAAGCTGCAGTGAGTAGTTTTTGACATCAACAAATTCGCCAGTGGGTGATTGATAGCAAAGTCAAGAGTGAGTAGTTTTCAAACATAGCAAAAGCAATAGTGAGTTGTGTTTCAACGTCATCAGCTAATGGGCGATCATCATCAGCAAATACGCTAGCGGGCATTCATCATATTTTGTCAGTGGACACAGGATGTTGATTTCAAGCAAAGGACAGATGGATCCTTTTGCAGCTTGGCACGTGATGGAGTTGTCAAGCGACATTCAAAGATGAATCAAACATGCAGCTAACTCATGGTCTCTTCATATTGCAGTTTCTTCAGCATCTAGCTTTGGCGCTTTTTCAGGCAAATGTTTTTTGAGGATCAACTTGAGAACTTGGAAGAGGGTTCCTTGTTCTTATTTTGGATTTATCATTGAGAGGGGGAATTTTATCCTCACTCTCATAATAAAAAAATTATAAATCCAAAATTATAATTAAATAAACCAAATCTTGAGAATTAGGAGTTAGTTCTTCAAACTAGAGAGTTTAGTTAGGATGAGAGAGTCTCTCCAACTAGTTCCCCTAGATTAGTGTTTTGCTGAAAAAAATTCTCAACCAAGTTTGTTCAAGATAGATGCATTATCTTGAGACAACTTCCTCATGTATTTATATGTATCATAAACATTATTTTAATAATGAAATTCATGAGAATGAGAGACTACAGGAAAGTATCTCTTGCCTTTTCCGCCATGTGTGTTTTACTATTATTTTGTTAAATTTCTTCATTTCATTCTTACGGGCCATGCAATGTCTAGCTTGATGACCAGAATTTTTAAAATAAAAGAAATGTCCAAAAAAAATAGTTTTGTATACGTTGTAATAGCCATGATTTGAATCAACATTCTTTCTTGGAGTTACTCTCTCTTCATTCTTTGGATTTGACATGGGCCTTTGATGAAATAATGTTTTGTACCTATTGTAATAGCCATGATTCGAATCAACATTCTTCCTTGGAGTTACTCTCTCTTCATTCGTTGGATCTGTGATGGGCCTTTGATGAAATAATATTTCTTCTTATGGGTTGTTGGAAAGTACGTCGACATAGCTTTTGGCATTGTTCTTAGTACTTGATGATTCTCCTTTAAAACCTATTCCAGATTTGTCATGTTGAGGTTTTTGATTATTTAGGATAGTGTCAAGTATTTTAGAGCTTTCCCAACCCTTCTTGACTTGCGCCAATTCCTTCATCAGAGATGCTATTTTGGCTTCATGTTCTTCACAAACTTCTTCCTTTTCTTTTAGCTTGTTTTTCAAGAGGTCTTCCCTTCTTTTTGTTTCCTCGTTTTCTACCTTGAGAGAGATGATTTTATTTCATAATTTCTCATTTTCTTCAATGGCACTCATTAACAATTCATCTACATTTCCTTCTAGCCCTAAATCATCATCATTTGTGAATGCCATGAATAATACTTCTTGGCTTCCAGCATGGTCATTTTCTTCATCTGATTCTTCATTACCTCCTTTGCGGTGAGGGAATTGATTAGTTGATTTATTTTTGAAGACTACAAATTCATCTTCATCAGACTTATCTTGCTTAGAGAAGAAATTCTTCTTATTGAACCATTTCTTTTTGTATACCGTCCTTTTAGAATTTTCCTCACCATCACTATCATGCTTATGAGGACATTTTGTAGCATAATGACCTATTTTTCCACATTTGAAACAAATAAGAGGGTGCTTACCTTTTAGCTTAGATCCTTTCTTTAGTCTTTGTGCAAATTGCGCCAATTCAGATTCAACATATGAGTCATCACTATTGGCATTCAATTCTTTCCCCTTTCTTGATTTTGAGGCCTTGAATGCTACATCTTTGGAACTTGGGCATCCTTTTCTCATCTCATAGGCAATGAGGATTCGATGAAGTTCATCCATCTTGAGAGTATATAGATCCTTCATTTTTTCTATAGCACTTACTTTGGAGTCAAATCTGTCTGGGAGAGATCTTAAGACCTTTTGAACAATAGTGCTTTCTTTAATGTTTTCATCCAATCCTTTAAGAGAGTTGACTACTTCGGCTACTCGGAGAGAGTATGATGTAATATCTTCTTCATCATCCATTTTTAGACTTTCAAATTTCCTTCTATAAGTTTGAAGCTTAGCCTTCTTAACTTTGGACTCCCCATCTTATAAGCTAATTAGCTTATCCCATACTTCTTTGGCCGAGTTACAATTCATGACTTTTCTAAATTCAGAATCAATGATTCCACTAGTGATGGAGTTTAAGGCTTTTGCATTTGCAATGTAGGCTTTCCTTTCGTCTTGATTTGTTGGAAGAGTGGAAGGAGTTGTGTACTCATTTATAACCGAATGCCAAACTTGAGGTCCAAGGGATATTAAGTAGTAGGACATTCTATTTTTCCAAGAAACAAAATTTGTGCCATCGAACAGAGGAGGTCTTTCTGACACTTCTTGATTTCTTATCATGACTAAGAATCCTTCTTCAAGTTGTTAGGCTGATATGAAGAACCCTACTCTGATACCAATTGTCGGAAATACTGGGGGGGGTGAATCAATATTTCTTTTCAATTGTTAATTTTTTTTAGTTAAATCATTTATTTAGAACACAGAATAAATATCAGGAATGAATGCTTTTATTAATATAATCGTTGCAATAAATCAAGTACAATGCATATATAGATTCAACCAGTTGCCAAGCACCAACTTGGACTTTTTGTGAGGCTCCAACCTCCAAAGCACCAACCCTGTCTTGTTAAGGCACCAACCTTGGATTTAGGAGCACCAACTCCCATGACACCAATCCTTCTAGTTCTGAGGCACCAACCCCAAGGGCTCCAACCCTTTGTTGTAAATTGTTTGGATCTGTTTAGTAGTAATTCTCTGCTCCCATCCCTGTTGGACCTATGACTTACTTCTGTCCTCCTGCTTCTTCCACGTCTGCCAGACCTTTGGCTTCCTTTGTTTCTTATAGTTTCACCAACCAGTAAACTTTCCTTGTTCTCTGTTATATATGCGTGATACGCCTGACCTTTGGCTTCCTTTTCACTCGCTTGATCTTTCGGCTTCCTCTGTGCTCTCTCTTTGGCTTCCTCTATCTCTTCGGATTCACCAATACTCAAAGGACGTGTTCATTCAAAAGAGAGGTCGAATTACAAAAGTGTTGTTTATTAAAAACTATATCAGAGAGGCCCATTTTTGGAAATTCCTATTTCAAACCTAAAAGGATTTATGAGAAAAGGGGATGTATAAAAGTGAATGTGTTATTGTAAAAGTGGGAGTTATAAAGGTGAAGATGGATAACTTATGTAATTTAATATTTAATAAAATCATAATTTTTGTTGTGTTTTTGTCCGAGATCCGCTCGAAATTGAATAAGGGGATCTTAGGTACACCGTGTGCATGATTTGTGTTCAGATTATCAAAACGCTCTCTTTGTATTATGCTTAAACAACTACATGCACATAAGCAAGCTTAAGTATAAGAACGCTTAATCAAACTTAAGTACACAAGAACAAAACATCACATCATCAACTTGATAAGATGATCTTCTAAGTAAGCATATTTCACATCATGTAATCAAAGAAATAAAGTTAAGGACGCTACAAAATCAAGCATTTCAAGCCAAAACAACATCAACATCATCAACATTTTTTGTATCACTTGCAGATAAACATGTTTTAACTGAATTGTACGGGTGCATTCTCGGTTGTAACTGACACCCTAATTTGAATTGTTAAGGTGAATACATTAAGTCAAGTAAGCCTTCAACTGAGTCATCAAGATTGAACTTGTCATTTGTCTCTTGGGTGCATTTTCGAACAGTGTTCGACACCCTTCTTTTTTAAATCAACACATTGAGTGAGTACATTCAAGAAAGCACAAAGTGTCAGTAATCAATCAAGCAAGTTCAAGCAAGCCATTTAACAAGCAATCATCATCAAACAAGTGTATTCTATTCTTCAAGTGAGAAATAAGCAACAAATCAAGAGAGTGTGTCATTCAAACAACAAAGCAAGTGAGCGTGTCATTCAAACAACCAAGCAAGCGAGCATCTCAACATCAAGTGCTAAAGTTCAAAGCACGACATCTACAACAAGCAAGCGTGTCAAATTCAAGTGTGAAAGTTCAAAGCACGACATCTACAACAAACGAGCCAGTGTAAAGTTGATTGAAGCATTCACAAAGTGTCAGTGAAGCATTCAAGCAAAGCGATCATCATCAAGCAAGCGTGAAATCAAGAGTTCAAGCAACCAAGTTATAAAACTCTAACAAGTGTTTAAAGCATCAGCAATAAGCAACAGTACAAGCGAGCTTGAATTCAAAGTGAGCAAGCTAACATGGCAACACACATTCCACTGTCCCAGATTCTTAACAATTTGATTTTATCAACAGATGGCGACATGGTGAACATCAGCAAAACAACTCTTGTTGATATTCAAGTGCATCTTCAACATGCACATGAAATGATTGAGTTCCGTCAACTGGAGTCGCAACTACAAAGAACTGAGTTGCTAGAGAAAAGTGATGCTTCCAATTCTTTGAACAATATAAATACAGTTTTTGATTCCAAGTCACTGATCCAACCAACTTCAAGTGTCGAAGTGGTCCCTGATTCAGTTCAACTTTCTTCCAAACCAATCATCAAGCCATGGGAAGAAATTCAAAGTAACAAAAATCGACGAGGCTTAGGATATGTCAAAGATGACGCCAACTTACATATCCCAGATTATTCAAGGCCCATTAAGTTTGTCAGTGCAGGGTTTCTTGCACAAATCACATCAGCTAGTTCTGAGAATGTTGAAGCCAACCAGAAATACACGCAAACTGAAGTTGCAATCAAACCAAACTGCCTTCATTGTCAAAGAATCGGTCATCTGGAAGATCAGTGTTTTGATCTCCATCCTTGTCACCATTGTGGCAAGTCAAATAATTCATCAACACAATGCAGCAAACAACAAAAATCAAGCAGATTGAAGATTTATTATTCATGGATTGATCCCTGGGAATGGTCATCCACGGTTAGAAGATTGTATAAGTTTTACAATCGAATGCACTCACACATATTGCAGCCAAGAGTAAAAATGAAGATGGTACATTCGTGCAATTGAACGGGGAAGTGGTGAAACACTCCTACACCTGAAAGGGGGAGTTCAGAATTCAGAAATCAAGTGAAAGATTGTCTCTCCTTTCAACTGACAAAGGGGGGGAAATGTCAATGAAATTGATAGTGGTTGTCAAACTAAAAGTCTCGACAACATCAGCGAAGCAGCCAATGGGCATCTTCAAATTAGCCAGTGGGCATCAACAACAAAAGCTGCAGTGAGTAGTTTTTGACATCAACAAATTCGCCAGTGGGTGATTGATAGCAAAGTCAAGAGTGAGTAGTTTTCAAACATAGCAAAAGCAATAGTGAGTTGTGTTTCAACGTCATCAGCTAATGGGCGATCATCATCAGCAAATACGCTAGCGGGCATTCATCATATTTTGTCAGTGGACACAGGATGTTGATTTCAAGCAAAGGACAGATGGATCCTTTTGCAGCTTGGCACGTGATGGAGTTGTCAAGCGACATTCAAAGATGAATCAAACATGCAGCTAACTCATGGTCTCTTCATATTGCAGTTTCTTCAGCATCTAGCTTTGGCGCTTTTTCAGGCAAATGTTTTTTGAGGATCAACTTGAGAACTTGGAAGAGGGTTCCTTGTTCTTATTTTGGATTTATCATTGAGAGGGGGAATTTTATCCTCACTCTCATAATAAAAAAATTATAAATCCAAAATTATAATTAAATAAACCAAATCTTGAGAATTAGGAGTTAGTTCTTCAAACTAGAGAGTTTAGTTAGGATGAGAGAGTCTCTCCAACTAGTTCCCCTAGATTAGTGTTTTGCTGAAAAAAATTCTCAACCAAGTTTGTTCAAGATAGATGCATTATCTTGAGACAACTTCCTCATGTATTTATATGTATCATAAACATTATTTTAATAATGAAATTCATGAGAATGAGAGACTACAGGAAAGTATCTCTTGCCTTTTCCGCCATGTGTGTTTTACTATTATTTTGTTAAATTTCTTCATTTCATTCTTACGGGCCATGCAATGTCTAGCTTGATGACCAGAATTTTTAAAATAAAAGAAATGTCCAAAAAAAATAGTTTTGTATACGTTGTAATAGCCATGATTTGAATCAACATTCTTTCTTGGAGTTACTCTCTCTTCATTCTTTGGATTTGACATGGGCCTTTGATGAAATAATGTTTTGTACCTATTGTAATAGCCATGATTCGAATCAACATTCTTCCTTGGAGTTACTCTCTCTTCATTCGTTGGATCTGTGATGGGCCTTTGATGAAATAATATTTCTTCTTATGGGTTGTTGGAAAGTACGTCGACATAGCTTTTGGCATTGTTCTTAGTACTTGATGATTCTCCTTTAAAACCTATTCCAGATTTGTCATGTTGAGGTTTTTGATTATTTAGGATAGTGTCAAGTATTTTAGAGCTTTCCCAACCCTTCTTGACTTGCGCCAATTCCTTCATCAGAGATGCTATTTTGGCTTCATGTTCTTCACAAACTTCTTCCTTTTCTTTTAGCTTGTTTTTCAAGAGGTCTTCCCTTCTTTTTGTTTCCTCGTTTTCTACCTTGAGAGAGATGATTTTATTTCATAATTTCTCATTTTCTTCAATGGCACTCATTAACAATTCATCTACATTTCCTTCTAGCCCTAAATCATCATCATTTGTGAATGCCATGAATAATACTTCTTGGCTTCCAGCATGGTCATTTTCTTCATCTGATTCTTCATTACCTCCTTTGCGGTGAGGGAATTGATTAGTTGATTTATTTTTGAAGACTACAAATTCATCTTCATCAGACTTATCTTGCTTAGAGAAGAAATTCTTCTTATTGAACCATTTCTTTTTGTATACCGTCCTTTTAGAATTTTCCTCACCATCACTATCATGCTTATGAGGACATTTTGTAGCATAATGACCTATTTTTCCACATTTGAAACAAATAAGAGGGTGCTTACCTTTTAGCTTAGATCCTTTCTTTAGTCTTTGTGCAAATTGCGCCAATTCAGATTCAACATATGAGTCATCACTATTGGCATTCAATTCTTTCCCCTTTCTTGATTTTGAGGCCTTGAATGCTACATCTTTGGAACTTGGGCATCCTTTTCTCATCTCATAGGCAATGAGGATTCGATGAAGTTCATCCATCTTGAGAGTATATAGATCCTTCATTTTTTCTATAGCACTTACTTTGGAGTCAAATCTGTCTGGGAGAGATCTTAAGACCTTTTGAACAATAGTGCTTTCTTTAATGTTTTCATCCAATCCTTTAAGAGAGTTGACTACTTCGGCTACTCGGAGAGAGTATGATGTAATATCTTCTTCATCATCCATTTTTAGACTTTCAAATTTCCTTCTATAAGTTTGAAGCTTAGCCTTCTTAACTTTGGACTCCCCATCTTATAAGCTAATTAGCTTATCCCATACTTCTTTGGCCGAGTTACAATTCATGACTTTTCTAAATTCAGAATCAATGATTCCACTAGTGATGGAGTTTAAGGCTTTTGCATTTGCAATGTAGGCTTTCCTTTCGTCTTGATTTGTTGGAAGAGTGGAAGGAGTTGTGTACTCATTTATAACCGAATGCCAAACTTGAGGTCCAAGGGATATTAAGTAGTAGGACATTCTATTTTTCCAAGAAACAAAATTTGTGCCATCGAACAGAGGAGGTCTTTCTGACACTTCTTGATTTCTTATCATGACTAAGAATCCTTCTTCAAGTTGTTAGGCTGATATGAAGAACCCTACTCTGATACCAATTGTCGGAAATACTGGGGGGGGTGAATCAATATTTCTTTTCAATTGTTAATTTTTTTTAGTTAAATCATTTATTTAGAACACAGAATAAATATCAGGAATGAATGCTTTTATTAATATAATCGTTGCAATAAATCAAGTACAATGCATATATAGATTCAACCAGTTGCCAAGCACCAACTTGGACTTTTTGTGAGGCTCCAACCTCCAAAGCACCAACCCTGTCTTGTTAAGGCACCAACCTTGGATTTAGGAGCACCAACTCCCATGACACCAATCCTTCTAGTTCTGAGGCACCAACCCCAAGGGCTCCAACCCTTTGTTGTAAATTGTTTGGATCTGTTTAGTAGTAATTCTCTGCTCCCATCCCTGTTGGACCTATGACTTACTTCTGTCCTCCTGCTTCTTCCACGTCTGCCAGACCTTTGGCTTCCTTTGTTTCTTATAGTTTCACCAACCAGTAAACTTTCCTTGTTCTCTGTTATATATGCGTGATACGCCTGACCTTTGGCTTCCTTTTCACTCGCTTGATCTTTCGGCTTCCTCTGTGCTCTCTCTTTGGCTTCCTCTATCTCTTCGGATTCACCAATACTCAAAGGACGTGTTCATTCAAAAGAGAGGTCGAATTACAAAAGTGTTGTTTATTAAAAACTATATCAGAGAGGCCCATTTTTGGAAATTCCTATTTCAAACCTAAAAGGATTTATGAGAAAAGGGGATGTATAAAAGTGAATGTGTTATTGTAAAAGTGGGAGTTATAAAGGTGAAGATGGATAACTTATGTAATTTAATATTTAATAAAATCATAATTTTTGTTGTGTTTTTGTCCGAGATCCGCTCGAAATTGAATAAGGGGATCTTAGGTACACCGTGTGCATGATTTGTGTTCAGATTATCAAAACGCTCTCTTTGTATTATGCTTAAACAACTACATGCACATAAGCAAGCTTAAGTATAAGAACGCTTAATCAAACTTAAGTACACAAGAACAAAACATCACATCATCAACTTGATAAGATGATCTTCTAAGTAAGCATATTTCACATCATGTAATCAAAGAAATAAAGTTAAGGACGCTACAAAATCAAGCATTTCAAGCCAAAACAACATCAACATCATCAACATTTTTTGTATCACTTGCAGATAAACATGTTTTAACTGAATTGTACGGGTGCATTCTCGGTTGTAACTGACACCCTAATTTGAATTGTTAAGGTGAATACATTAAGTCAAGTAAGCCTTCAACTGAGTCATCAAGATTGAACTTGTCATTTGTCTCTTGGGTGCATTTTCGAACAGTGTTCGACACCCTTCTTTTTTAAATCAACACATTGAGTGAGTACATTCAAGAAAGCACAAAGTGTCAGTAATCAATCAAGCAAGTTCAAGCAAGCCATTTAACAAGCAATCATCATCAAACAAGTGTATTCTATTCTTCAAGTGAGAAATAAGCAACAAATCAAGAGAGTGTGTCATTCAAACAACAAAGCAAGTGAGCGTGTCATTCAAACAACCAAGCAAGCGAGCATCTCAACATCAAGTGCTAAAGTTCAAAGCACGACATCTACAACAAGCAAGCGTGTCAAATTCAAGTGTGAAAGTTCAAAGCACGACATCTACAACAAACGAGCCAGTGTAAAGTTGATTGAAGCATTCACAAAGTGTCAGTGAAGCATTCAAGCAAAGCGATCATCATCAAGCAAGCGTGAAATCAAGAGTTCAATCAACCAAGTTATAAAACTCTAACAAGTGTTTAAAGCATCAGCAATAAGCAACAGTACAAGCGAGCTTGAATTCAAAGTGAGCAAGCTAACATGGCAACACACATTCCACTGTCCCAGATTCTTAACAATTTGATTTTATCAACAGCTGGCGACATGGTGAACATCAGCAAAACAACTCTTGTTGATATTCAAGTGCATCTTCAACATGCACATGAAATGATTGAGTTCCGTCAACTGGAGTCGCAACTACAAAGAACTGAGTTGCTAGAGAAAAGTGATGCTTCCAATTCTTTGAACAATATAAATACAGTTTTTGATTCCAAGTCACTGATCCAACCAACTTCAAGTGTCGAAGTGGTCCCTGATTCAGTTAAACTTTCTTCCAAACCAATCATCAAGCCATGGGAAGAAATTCAAAGTAACAAAAATCGACGAGGCTTAGGATATGTCAAAGATGACGCCAACTTACATATCCCAGATTATTCAAGGCCCATTAAGTTTGTCAATGCAGGGTTTCTTGCACAAATCACATCGGCTAGTTCTGAGAATGTTGAAGCCAACCAGAAATACACGCAAACTAAAGTTGCAATCAAACCAAACTGCCTTCATTGTCAAAGAATCGGTCATCTGGAAGATCAGTGTTTTGATCTCCATCCTTGTCACCATTGTGGCAAGTCAAATAATTCATCAACACAATGCAGCAAACAACAAAAATCAAGCAGATTGAAGATTTATTATTCATGGATTGATCCCTGGGAATGGTCATCCACGGTTAGAAGATTGTATAAGTTTTACAATCGAATGCACTCACACATATTGCAGCCAAGAGTAAAAATGAAGATGGTACATTCGTGCAATTGAACGGGGAAGTGGTGAAACACTCCTACACCTGAAAGGGGGAGTTCAGAATTCAGAAATCAAGTGAAAGATTGTCTCTCCTTTCAACTGACAAAGGGGGGGAAATGTCAATGAAATTGATAGTGGTTGTCAAACTAAAAGTCTCGACAACATCAGCGAAGCAGCCAATGGGCATCTTCAAATTAGCCAGTGGGCATCAACAACAAAAGCTGCAGTGAGTAGTTTTTGACATCAACAAATTCGCCAGTGGGTGATCGATAGCAAAGTCAAGAGTGAGTAGTTTTCAAACATAGCAAAAGCAATAGTGAGTTGTGTTTCAACGTCATCAGCTAATGGGCGATCATCATCAGCAAATACGCTAGCGGGCATTCATCATATTTTGTCAGTGGACACAGGATGTTGATTTCAAGCAAAGGACAGATGGATCCTTTTGCAGCTTGGCACGTGATGGAGTTGTCAAGCGACATTCAAAGATGAATCAAACATGCAGCTAACTCATGGTCTCTTCATATTGCAGTTTCTTCAGCATCTAGCTTTGGCGCTTTTTCAGGCAAATGTTTTTTGAGGATCAACTTGAGAACTTGGAAGAGGGTTCCTTGTTCTTATTTTGGATTTATCATTGAGAGGGGGAATTTTATCCTCACTCTCATAATAAAAAAATTATAAATCCAAAATTATAATTAAATAAACCAAATCTTGAGAATTAGGAGTTAGTTCTTCAAACTAGAGAGTTTAGTTAGGATGAGAGAGTCTCTCCAACTAGTTCCCCTAGATTAGTGTTTTGCTGAAAAAAATTCTCAACCAAGTTTGTTCAAGATAGATGCATTATCTTGAGACAACTTCCTCATGTATTTATATGTATCATAAACATTATTTTAATAATGAAATTCATGAGAATGAGAGACTACAGGAAAGTATCTCTTGCCTTTTCCGCCATGTGTGTTTTACTATTATTTTGTTAAATTTCTTCATTTCATTCTTACGGGCCATGCAATGTCTAGCTTGATGACCAGAATTTTTAAAATAAAAGAAATGTCCAAAAAAAATAGTTTTGTATACGTTGTAATAGCCATGATTTGAATCAACATTCTTTCTTGGAGTTACTCTCTCTTCATTCTTTGGATTTGACATGGGCCTTTGATGAAATAATGTTTTGTACCTATTGTAATAGCCATGATTCGAATCAACATTCTTCCTTGGAGTTACTCTCTCTTCATTCGTTGGATCTGTGATGGGCCTTTGATGAAATAATATTTCTTCTTATGGGTTGTTGGAAAGTACGTCGACATAGCTTTTGGCATTGTTCTTAGTACTTGATGATTCTCCTTTAAAACCTATTCCAGATTTGTCATGTTGAGGTTTTTGATTATTTAGGATAGTGTCAAGTATTTTAGAGCTTTCCCAACCCTTCTTGACTTGCTCCAATTCCTTCATCAGAGATGCTATTTTGGCTTCATGTTCTTCACAAACTTCTTCCTTTTCTTTTAGCTTGTTTTTCAAGAGGTCTTCCCTTCTTTTTGTTTCCTCGTTTTCTACCTTGAGAGAGATGATTTTATTTCATAATTTCTCATTTTCTTCAATGGCACTCATTAACAATTCATCTACATTTCCTTCTAGCCCTAAATCATCATCATTTGTGAATGCCATGAATAATACTTCTTGGCTTCCAGCATGGTCATTTTCTTCATCTGATTCTTCATTACCTCCTTTGCGGTGAGGGAATTGATTAGTTGATTTATTTTTGAAGACTACAAATTCATCTTCATCAGACTTATCTTGCTTAGAGAAGAAATTCTTCTTATTGAACCCTTTCTTTTTGTATACCGTCCTTTTAGAATTTTCCTCACCATCACTATCATGCTTATGAGGACATTTTGTAGCATAATGACCTATTTTTCCACATTTGAAACAAATAAGAGGGTGCTTACCTTTTAGCTTAGATCCTTTCTTTAGTCTTCGTGCAAATTGCGCCAATTCAGATTCAACATATGAGTCATCACTATTGGCATTCAATTCTTTCCCCTTTCTTGATTTTGAGGCCTTGAATGCTACATCTTTGGAACTTGGGCATCCTTTTCTCATCTCATAGGCAATGAGGATTCCATGAAGTTCATCCATCTTGA
>APFE030992046.1:0-17483 GCA_000404065.3 Pinus taeda | reverse complement strand
TTCCTTTGGTTGGACTTCATGTTTAATAACATCTTTCACCTCTCTGAACACCACATCTTGACTATACACAACCTTCCTTGTTACTGGGTTCCAAAGCTTATACCCTTTAAACCATCCTTATACCCAATAAAGATGCACTTTTCAGATTTACTATCCAACTTGGTTCGTTTCTCCTTTGGAACATGTACATATGCATCACATCCAAATACCCTCAGGTGTGAAAGAGAGGGTTTCTTACCAGTCCATACCTCTTATGGAGTCTTATCCTCCAACGTTGATGAAGGTGATATGTTAACTAGATAACATGTTGTCTCCACCGCCTCTGCCCACAATTCATATCCTAACTCGACACCACTGAGCATGCTTCTTGCCATTTCCATCAACATCTTGTTCATTCTTTCTACAAATCCATTTTGCTGAGGTGTATATGGAATAGTGTTCTGCCGTGCTATACCACACTTCTTACAGAATTCTTCAAATTCCTTACTGCAAAACTCTCCACTGTTATCTATCCTCAGCACCTTTATCTTCTTCTCTGTCTAGTTTTCCACTAGAGCCTTAGATTATTTAAACTTGTCAAAGACTTCAGCTTTCTTCTTAAGGAAATATATCCATGTATTCCTTGAGAAGTCATCTATAAATGATACGTAGTACACAGACTTAACCCAGTGATGGAACCTTCACAGGTCCAAACACATCACTGTGCACAAGCTCTAATATTTGTTTTGCCCTCTTACCACCAGACGGGAAACTCACAATATTCTGCTTCCCATATACACAATTTTCACAGAAATCAAAATCCAGAGAACTATTACTCATACCTTCTACCATACCTTTACCATGATGTATTCGAAGGCCCTTCTCTCCAATATGTCCAAGCCTTTGATGCCATAGGATGGTCTTCTCTCCAGAGACCACTAGATTTTCTGCTCCACTTTCAGGAACCACGAAACTGTTGCCGCCATCAACAACAATGCTACCTTGCAACTTGTATAGAGTTTCGATTCGAACTCCCCGAATCAATACGAGTGGCCCCTGAACCATCTTGTAGGTATCCTTCTCGAACAGTGTTTTTACACCTGCATCATCCAGCTTGTTTACAAAAATCATATTTTTGGCTAATGAAGGAATATGCAGAACACCTGGAAGTGTTCTAACCCTTCCACCTTGCAACTTCAACTTTACTTTTCCATGACCAACAATTCTAGCCTTCCTGTCATCCCCCAAGAAGACATCACCACCATCATATTTCTCATACTCGCAGAACCACTCTCTAGGGGAGTGAAGTGAAAGGATGCACTTGAGTCAATCAACCATGCCTCATGATCTACATGTGTACTTGAAGAAGCCAAGTACACACCCCCTCCTTCATCTGAGGTGGTTTTTGCCTCTGTAGAAGGAGCGTCATCAGATCCCTTTCCTTTATTAGGAGCTTTAGATTTACAGTCCCTTTTATAGTGCCCTTCCTTTTCGCACTTGCAGCACAACACCTTTACAGGTTTTCTTGGAGATTTAGATCTCCCACTCGATGACTTATTTTTGTTTCTATTCTGGGACCGTCCTCCTACAGACAAGGCATCAACATTCTGGCTCTCCATATTTTTCCGTCTTATCTCCTCCGTCAGCAAGGATGAGACCATTTCATCAAACTGCAAGGCAGTTGTATTGCTACCTATTGCAATAACCAAACTATCCCACGAATCTAGTAGAGAACACAAGAAACTGATGCACTTATCTTCATCTGAAATTTTAATATCAACAAATAATAACTGGCTTACCACAGTATTAAATGCATTCAAATGCTCTGTCACTGAGTCTCCATCTTTCATCGTCAGGTTATATAGCTTTTTCTGCAGGAACAGTTTATTCACTAGAGACTTCGATTGGTACAAAGTCCCTAACTTGTCCCACAAATCCTTAGCCGTAGCTTCCCTTGATACATTCAGAAATACTGAATCTGAGACACACAATCATATTGTGCTCTTTGCCTTCCAATCTAACTTCTTCCATTCTTCATTGGACACTCCCGTTGGTTTAGTACCCAGATCTACCGCGATCCACTTATCTTTATCCTCCAACAGATCCTCCATCTTGAGTTTCCACAAATAAAAAATATAACCATTAAATTTATCGATCTCTATCTTTCCATTGCTCGCCATCTTCTTTCACCACCAAAATCGATCTCGCAGATCTCCCACTGAAGAGGGTCTACCACAGGCCCGAGCGAAACCCCTAAGCAACAAAGGTGTCCCCTTGAAGCCAAAATAGCTCCGATACCAAATGTAGGTTTTAACCCCGTATAGAAATTACCTGCATACGAATTCTAAAACACAGAAAATAAACAATGCAAGAGCATAACACATAAAACACGTATACATAGAAAATTTCCCCTGGATCCCAAAACTGGGACTACCAGCTTGATTTTTCTTTGTTATGTTCCTTTCAATGTTACAATACATATTTATACATGGTGAAGCATCCAATACCATGGATCGAAAACCATCACGTCCAAAACCATGGAACGAAAACCATCGCGTCCAAAACCATGTGCGAAAAATCATGCACAAAACCATAGGTAGGTCCACCCAACCTAATATAGGTTCCAAAAACAAAATTTTCCAGGGCGGTGCCCCAGAACCCATAAAGTGGGGTTACCTGCACCCCTCAAACCCCCTATGACTCCCCCCGCTATGCAATCGACGCAACGAAGGGGGGCTCCGCGCCCCTTCTAACCCCTCGGTTAACTACATGGGCTAGTCGTGGAAAGAATATCACACAACCCAACAACCGGGCTAAGCCTGAGCCCTTGGTTCCCTTGCCTATGGTCTCGTGGGCACAGGGTGAGTAGGGGCACAAGTTTAGCCTCGACCCCATCCCCGAATACCTAACGACATACACTCTAAATAAAACATCGCCACCATAGTTAATAAGACTCACCCGATAGTGTAGCGGTAAGGCTTCATCCTTGATTCGTTATATCCTGTAATACACTTCAATATAGAGAATCCAATTATCTAATTTCTCAATTTTTACCTCTCCATCATACATAGGAAATTCAAATTTATATGAAGCTTTAAAAAAGGAGTTTTACCATGTCCCTTTGGAGAATTTGTAGGTGTTTGTGAAAGGGTAGAAGAAGTGGAAGAATATGAGGATGAAGATGAGGATGAGGATGGAGGTGAAGGTGGTGGCTTGTCACCATTCACTCCATCCCCTTTTGGAGGTTTGTCTCTTTTTCCTCCATCTCCTTTTGGAGGCTTTGATCTCTCTCCTTACAACCTTGAGTTCCTTTCCTCATAAAGAACCTTTACCATTTCAGGCATTTCAAAGAAAGCTTTTCTGAAAGTTCTTTCATCTTCAGACATCCCTTTGGGACCTTCATCATGTGCCATGACTAGTGGAGCTTGAGGTATGACTGTTCTCCTTGAAAAAATTTGAGACCTTGGTTCCAACATTCTCCTATTTTAAGCTTCAACCTTGTAAGCATCAGAAAACACTTGCAAACAAAATCAAACCTTCAAAATAACCTTGAGCTCTGATACCAAAACTAATATGTAATGCAAACTTGAAGGTGATGGAAAAATTGCAAGTAAAATTTTATGTATTTTAGGTAATGGATCACTTTGCAAAACACATAAAATAATGGTTTTTAAACTTAGTTAACAACATAAAATAGAGACAAAATACCATATCAAAAACACATGACAACAAAAATGATAAAGGAGTTCACCCCTCTCCTGGCCGACATCTCCTGGTCCAGCTTCCAATGTTGGGCCTCTTTCATTAAGTGCTCAAATCTGTGTTGACATGGATTTATAGTGCTCAAAATTTAAATATTATGTCTCCAATAGCTTCAGAACAATAAAAAACTCGTATTTGGGCTCTTGTTGGGCTTAATTTGGCCAAATTGAAGAAGTTATGTTCTCTCCAAGTATTCCCCGCTAACTGATCTACAAATTGCACTGATATGTTATCCATCCTATGAATTCACCTTTTCCAGAACCGCCAAGCTACAATTTCGCCTAGGGATGACGAGATTTGTGCCGAATTGGGTGCAAAATGTCACTTTTTTAAAATACCCAATGATCCCCGTGAGTGGAAAAATTGGGTCATATGGCCATGCGACTGAGGGCCATAGCCAACAACCCACCCCCATTCACTTATCCCTTAAAGTTTGAGTCATGGTCATTTGATGCCCCACAGGGCCAAGGGCCAGACCAATGGCCTACCCTAACCGTTGGAGCCCCCCAATCCTGGGGCGTTGGTCATATATGTTACCATATAACCTAGTGTTGGCTGCCATTATCCGCACCTGTCCAAACTTCTCATTCGAGCCATCTGCTCCATCCCACCATGGTTCCATGGCTTCATGGTGACCGTGGGATGGTACTATTCTTCCTCCCCCTCAACTGTTCCTCGCTTTGGCATGTGGTCTGATGCAACGCGCCATGACCGTGGGCTAGTCCCAATTCTTTTGCCCCCTGTTTGTTGGTGTTTGTCTGGTGGCTACAAATTATGGTGTTGGAACCTTGGGCCATGTCTAAGCCCGAGCCCTTGGCTCCCTTGTCTGTGATCTCGTGGGCATGGGGTGACCGGGGGCCAGGGCTTAGCCCTAGCAACATCCCCTAATGCCTAATGACGTACACTTTAAATAAAACTCTGTCACCATAGTTAATAAGACTCATCCAACATTGTAGCGGTAAGGCATTGTGCTGCCACCCCACCGGTCTCTCGCTTGATTCACCGGAGGCAGTTTGGCCATAAAAAAATTTTAATGGACCGTTGGGAGGCCACGTGGCTATCCATCATTAGCCCACGTGGCTCCCATTCATTGGGCTAACAAAAAACACATTCGACCAATCAAAAACACATAAATTTTGACCAATGCGGCGAGGCCAAGTGGCAGCCTACCATTGCCCTGACAAACCCAGAAACTTGTTCAGTCACCTTGCCTAGTCAAGAGTCTTGCATCCAACTTGCAATTTTTCACCTATTTGGGAAAATGATCAAAACCCGATATCGGGAGCACACGATATCAGTTTTGAGCAATTCAAGTTGTGTTGGATTCAGGTTGTCAAGATCTACACTTTGGTACAGCTTTCAAGCACTTTTGAACACTTTGAATTTTGAGCACTTTACTAATCCCCTGGATCACCTTGGAAGTTGTAGTTTTGACTACCTTGCACATAACCCTTTCATCCATTGCTTGTTGAATGAAACTCAAAGCTAGGACAACGATAAACATAAGAGGTTGTAGTTGATCCACGCTACATCAATCAACCTCAATTTCTTCTTTGTCTTCTGCTAGACTTCTTAGTTCCTTAGTTGCGGCCTGAACCTCTCTAAACATGACAACAATCTCTGCATCTTACTTTTTATTCATTTTCTTAGTCTTCTTCAGTCACGCTTTGCGACACATGACTATTGTTTTTCCTCTATCTTATAGCTTCTTTCTTGATTACATGATGTTATCTTCCAAATTGCCCCCCAAAAAATGTGATTTTCAATATATGTCCCTATAAAACACAATTTTTGCCCAAAAAAAAATTAAAAAACCGTAATCTATCTTTTTCAAAAAAAAATTAAAAAACCGTAATCTATCTTTTTCAATAGAAAACTTTGAGCAACTTTTTTTTTATAAATACTTATTTCTTTATACCATACACAAGGCAAAACCTTCCTCCCAAAATATGTGTGAAGATACCTTTTCCTTTTGATAATTCCAATCCTTTTTAGAAACCCAAACTTACCATAATAATATCCTTATAAAACTCTTTATCAAAACCTTCCTTTTATATTTGTTGCATAAAAAGAGAAAGCACTTTTCAAAATGGATGTCACATATTATTAAATTTTTAATATCACTCTCAAAAAAAACAAGACCACGTGGATTTTTCTCGTTGATTATTCGTTTCAAAAATCACACCTTTCAAAAACAATAGCTTGCCCACGTGACGTTTAATATGCTCTGGAATTACCTTCAAAGAACACCTTTTAACAGAATTTAAAAAATCTTTGGAATCTCCCACCACTAACGTGATTTTAAAAAATCTTTGGAATCTCCAACGACTAACAGACCTTTAATAAATAAGCCTTTAATTTCGTCTTCCGATGGTTTTTTATTTTTTAATGTCTCACGGGCTTTGCGCATCGGGATACGGTTGAGCAATTATTTTTTATGTTCAAGTTCGGCTTAAATTGTTACACTTTTTACATTAGGGGAGTGTGAATTTCACACTTGATTTATATATTTTAATTTTAAGAAAAAATTTTGGCGAAAATTATATAGAGATATTTTTGTCAAAGCGTTTCGAACCAATTAATATGGCTTATTGTAATTTATATATTTTTAACTTTTTAATATTGCAATAATTTTATAATGTAATTTTTTTTTAATCATAAAACTTCTTTATTTAGTCTTCTTCTTACTAGCTTTACAGACACCACAAATCTTATAATCCTTCCTCAACTCTGATACCAATTTGCACCCAACTCTAATACCAACCTAATTTGAACCCATAACCATTGATGCACTAGCTGCGCTCCGGCAATAGGGAGCAAGTGTTTGTTGTAATTGATAAGCGGCATAACTATATATAAATTGTTATAGTTGCATGTAAAATAAAAGGGGGAGGCCACGAGTTGGACCCTGTAACCTCCAATCACAATTGATTAACAACAAATTTTGAGTGGATGGATAATACATTAGGAAACAACATATCACGTGAACCATATGATATGGTTTTCCACCAAGGAGTTTAACATATTGTTTCATTGTTACAAACTTTAATATGCACCCGCCATATGATATTAGCGTGGTTGTATAGTAAGGCTATATGTTTTGTATAGTGTGGTTGTTATAAAAAATGTGTCGTTTTAACCATGTTTGTTATATGTTGTTACAACAAGGGTCACAACCTCTATGGGTTCGACCTTGGGGCTGCATACCCCATGCCTATTTATTTAGAAGGTTTTATCATTGCGCCATGACTTTGTGATTGTGATATTTTGGTCTAGCGTTTGTGTTTTGAGGCCTAATAGATATTTTGGTATAGCGTTTGTGTTTTGAGGCTTAGTATTAGATTATGTATTATCTGTAGAACAAAATTTTGGCCCTCTAGAAGTATAGAAAAAAGGGAGATAGGTTTCCAAGGGTTGTGGTGTTGAATGAAGGCCAAGCTCCTTCGAATTTGTAACATGATTATTATTGTTCTTGTGATACATCATAAAGTATTTACCTTTTTGGAAAATTTTGAAAGGAGAGTTTTTGCGAGTTCTTAGCGTCCTTTTGTAAAGTTACATAAAAGAGAGCAAGCTTTGGAAATTTGGGAATTGATGTAATTGAAGTTATTTTTACATAATAATTGAAGAGGCCACTCCATTGGAAGCGGACCCGGAGACATAGCCCACACTGGTTGAACTTCATTATCAATCTCGTTTGTGTTATTTTATGTTATATGTTGTTGTTTATTTCTATTATCGTATTTTAATACATTTTGGTCAAGCTTGGTATTTCACATTCTATTTAAGCTCGATAAATCATAGGTGTGTGATCAAAGATCCTGATCAAGT
Organism: Pinus taeda; assembly: GCA_000404065.3. Classification (NCBI taxonomy): domain Eukaryota; kingdom Viridiplantae; phylum Streptophyta; class Pinopsida; order Pinales; family Pinaceae; genus Pinus; species Pinus taeda. The sequence goes on along the minus strand of APFE030992046.1, from coordinate 9,911 downwards.
TTGGTATTAGAACATGTTGAGCTAGTTTGTTTTTGGTTCTTGATTGTGAATGATTACCAATTCAAAGCTTAAGAAGGGAAAAGGTGAACTTCAAGCTTATAGTCCCAAAGTTGGTTCAAGGAGCTTCACTCAAAGAGGAGAGATGGCTTCACCAAGATGAGAGAATCCTTTTAAATCTAAGTTTGATTTTCTCAAGGTATTCGCTATGTTGTTGTCAAAGGTGGAAAAGCTCTATAAAGAAAAATAACTTTGGAAAGCACCAGTCAAGTAAAGGATGAGGGTGATCAACACCCTCTTCCTCTATTTTCTCCTCCTCATTCTTCACCTCCTTATTCTTTGCCTCTACCACCATCTCCTCATAAGAATATTGCTTAGAAGGTGTCATTTTAGAAGTTGGATGTTAAGTTCAACTTACCATTGTATAATGTAAAGCTTAATGTAGAACGATTAGATCATTGGATTCAATAAATATAAATTTATTCTCATATTCAGAAAATTGTTGAATATGGGGTAAAGATTCAGTTAGCCTCTCTTCATCTTGAACTGCATAATTGGTTTGGTGGGAAAGTAAACTTCGAGAAGGTAGCAAAAATAATGGTAAGCTCCTTTCTTCATGGTCAAAATCCACTAACACATTAAAGAAGTAGTTTTATCCATTAGCTTATACTCAGAAAGTAATTATGGAATGGAAAAATATGAGACAAGGAAGAGGACAAAGCATGCAAAATTTTATTGAAGAATTTAGGAAGAAAGTGTTATCTTTGAATATTCCATTAGATTATCCATAAATGCTTTTGAAATATGTTGGTGCATTACATAGTTATCTTTTCCATACTCTTCTCATTTAATCCCACTAATTTGGATGAAGTATACGCCCAAGCTACTCATCTTGAGTCTAGGGGAAAGGGTGTGCAAAATGATTTTGTGAAGAAGCAACCATCCATGTTTTCCGAAGGAAAATATAAAGGAAAGAAGAAAAGAAATAAAGCAACAACAATGAAGAAAGAAGAGGTCACGCCGACATGCTCTCATTGTAAGAAGGAAGGTCATGACGATGCTCACTATTGGAAGTTTCATCTTGAACAAAGGCCTAAGAGGCTTGGAGGTAAGGGAAAACAAAATATTGTTACAATAGTGAAAAAATATTTAGGATTTGTTTCAAGGTATTAAACTCAGGTTACAACTCTTGGAGCACAAAGTAAAGCATATGCTCACGCTGGTTCTAGTTCTTATATTTTGTCTCCTAGTGTTGAAAGCAAAAGAAGCGAGCTTTCTTATGTAAGAGTGATTATTAGGCATATGAAAGTAGATACTCTTTTTTATATTAGTTCCCAAGTTAATTTGATATCTGAGGTATTTGTCAAGAAGTTGGGATTAGAAATGACACTTCACAAGAAACCGTATCCTCTCATTTGGGTTTGCGATAATGCGAAGTTGCATGTGATGAAGCAATGTAAACTTATATTTACGATCACTTTGAAATTTTTTTGACGATGTTGAATTAGACGTGGTTCCCCTTTATATTTGTTGAATTTGTTTGGGAAGCCCTTATTTGTATGATAGGGGGTTGAGTATATTGTAAGAGGGCATAGCATGAAAACTAATTTATTACTTGCTAGTGAAGGGAAAATGAAGCGACTCATAAATGCTACCAAGAATTTCGTACTTTTGGTTGTGAAAGCAAAGGATATAGAGCAATCTAATTCTTCTAAGGGTTGTGATCCATTTCATAAAGATGAATTGGTTAAACTTGTTTCTAACTATGATGATATTTTTTAGGAACACGAAAGATTACCTCATAAGAGGGAGATACAATGCGAAATTCAGCTACGAGAAGGTGCCCCTCCTCCTAATATTGGAATGTATAGGATGTATGTGATTGAAAGTGTATAAATGAATAAGCAAGTTCAAAAGTTACTTGAGAAGGGAGTCATTAGGCCTAATACCTCTCCAAGTGGATTTCTTATTCTGATGGTACCAAAGAAGGATGGTACATGGAGAATGTACATTGAATTTCGTGCATTAAATAAGATCATGATAAAGAATTGATTCCCTCTTCCTCGTAATGATGATTTTTTAGATCAGTTAAAAGTTGCAGTTTAATTTACTAAGATAGACTTGAAAAGTGGTTATCATCGTATTCAGATTGCTAAAGGTGATGTTTGGAAAACTGCTTTCGAAACAAAGCAAGGTCTATTTAAATGGTTAGCGATACCTTTTTGTCTTTGTAATGCCCTGACAACTTTGATGTGTGTGATGAATGACATTTTTTGGCCATTCATTAATGAATTTGTGATTGTTGTCTAAATGACCTTCTGGTGTTTAGCAGAACTTGGGATGAACATGTGAAGCATGTCAGGAAAGTATTTGATACTTTGAAAAAGGAGAAGTATTTGAATTTGTTGAAGTGTGTATTTGGTAAGATATCATTAGTATAGTTGGGTTATGTTGTAGGCAGTGGTGAATTGAAATAGATCCCTCTAAGGTTCAAGTGATTGTAACTGACGGAAGCCTACAACAAGAATGAACGTTAGAAATTTCCTAGGAACAATTCAATATTGGAAGAAATTTATTACTAATATTTCATTCACTGCATCTCCTTTACATGCATTGACTAATGTGAAATAGGTCTTTTAGTGGGGAGGCTGGTAATAGAAAACCTTTTATACATTGAAAGAAAAGATTAGTACTGCACTAGTGTAAGCATTGCCCGATTTGCAACATTCATTTGAGATAGAGACCGATGCAAGTAGATTTTCCATGGGGAAATTTTTGAAACATCAGCATAAGCTAATTAGTTACCACCCTAAGACATTTTCTAAAGTTGTTGTTAATTATCCTACATATGATAAATAGTTGTATGCTTTAGTGTAAAGTGTTAAGAAATGGAAGCATTACTTAATGGGAAAGAAAACACTAGTAAATACAAATCATCAATTATTACAATATTTGCAGTCACAAATGAAGCTACAACAATCCACACTTTTCAGGTGGATGTGAATTCTATAGTAGTTTCATTTGGTTATCGAGTATAAGAAGGGTGTAGGTAACAAGGTTAATAATATGTTATCTAGACCTATGATTAATGCATATGTTGTCTTGTATAATGATTCTTTAGTTATTGAAAATTATGTTGAGAAGTATGCTAGGGATGTGGACTTCAAGGATGTGTATGAGAGGGTAACTCATGGTTTGCATGAAGATAATTACCATTTGTAAGGAAATTTACTCTATCATGTTAATAAATTATGTATTCCAGAAGATGAAAGAATGCATTTGATTAGAGAAGCCCATACCTCTCATATTTCATGGCATTATAGTGTAGGAAATGTTGTATCTCATTTGCAGATATTTTGTTATTGGCCTTGAATGAGAGAAACAATATCCAAATATGTTAAAGGGTGTGTATTATGTGCCACTAGTAAACCCACTAATAGGAAATTGGGATTGTATACACTCTTCCAATTCCTTATCATTCATGGGACAGTATCTCTAAGGATCTCGTAGAAGTTTTTCCTATGTCCAAAAATAGGTCATGATTACTTATATGTAGTTGTGGATAGATTCAACAAAATGTTTATGCTGATGCCTTGCAAGAAGTAGGTGACAGCTAAATGGACTACACAATTATTTTTTCAGCATGTTTGGGTCCACTTTGGATTGCCCGCATCTATTATATCATATTGGGATTCCCACTTTCTATAAGAGTTTGGTTCAAGCTTGTGGAGAGTGATGGACACTAAGATAAAGAGAAGTATTGTTATTCATCCATAGATCGATGGATAGATCAAAGTGGTTAATAGGACCTTGGTACATTTCTCCAAGAATACTGCAAAACGTATCCTAAGATTTTGGATGAATATCTACATTATGTGCAAGATTCCTACAACCAAGCATTACATTCGTCTACACAAAGATCTCTATTTGAATTTTTTTTTGGGTACATACCGAAGTCTCCATTGGATTTTATTTTTGGGAAGGATGTTGATTATGATGAACAAAGAGATGAAGATAAGGCTTGAAAATTCACTCAAAAGATCCAGATGGTGCATCAAGCAGTGCAGGAATGGTTGGAGAAGAGTCAAGCGTAGTACAAGGCTAGGCATGATAAACATAGGATGGATCATCATTTCCAATTTAGTAATTTATTTCGTTACACATAGGCAAGGATAGGTTAGTAGGGGAAAATAAGAAGCTCAAGCCAATATGATATGGCCCATTTACTATTTTGGAGAAGATTGGCACTAGTGCTTTCTGGTTAGATCTACACCGTATATGAAAATTTATTCAGTTGTGAATGTGGAGAATTTGAAATTGTATGAACCACCGATGATCATAGATCAGTATGTGAGTGTTCAAATTCCTTCCATTAATGACTTTTCTCTTGAGTATCTAGATAAGTTCTAGGAAGATGTTGTTGTAGACGTGAAGATAAGAACTTCACATAGAGGAGATGTGGAACATCTGCTAGTGGGTCTTAAGGGAATGAATGCAAACAAGGCATGATGGATCGAGATAGGGAACGTGAGGGAGAAATACCCCGAACTATTTGCTAAGTAGTTTACCTTTTGGTGGTCCAAACAATTCCCAGTGGGGGAGGATTGATCCAGGAGGATCTAGGATAAACTAAAATTCAAATTCCCCAAAGTTTGATGGAAATAACGGCAAGTCAAAGAGGTTGATGAGATGCTTACAATGTAATTTGAATTGTTTCAAATAGAATTTGTATGAGGAAAATATGGTAGCTTCAATATTTTGACCACTAGTAAAACAAGTCAAATGTTCCATGGCACGTGGCAATCTCTAAGGGTGACATGTGGTAGTGAGTGAAGGATGACACATGGCATTATGTGACTGGATGACTAGGCGCTAATTAGGTGGTTGATAGTTGTGAGGTGGACTAATCCGATGGTGACACATGGCGCAACTACAGGATCCCACGTGGCACCACGAAATGGAAAAAATTGGAATGGTTCAACAGTTCAGCACTAGCGGGATTTCAACTTGTAACCATCGGTGCACTAGCTAAGCGCTCCATCAATAGGGCATGAGTGCTTGTTGTAATATATAAGCAACATAACTATATATAAATTGTTATAACTGCATGCAAAATAAAAGTGGGAGACCATGGGCTCAACCCCGTAACCTCTATGTAACATCCAATAACAATTGGTTGAAAAAAATCTTTCGTGGATGGATAATGCATTGGGAAACGACATATCACGTGAACCATATCTTATGGTTCTTTTCCAAGGGATTCAACAAAATATTGTTAGATCGTTACAAAATTTTCTATGTGCCCGTCGTTTGATATTAACAGTGGACGAGTAATATGATAAGGCTATATGTTATGTATAGTATGGTCATTATAACAAATTTATCATTTTAATATTTGTTACATGTTGTTACAATGAGGGTTGCAACCTCCATGGGTTCGACCTGGGGGCTGTGGACCCCCATGCCTATATATTCAAAAGGTTTTTCCATTGCGACACAACTTTGTGGTTGTAATATTTTGGCATAACACTTGTGTTTTGAGGCCTAGTATTAGATTGTTTATTATGTGTAGGACACAATTTTTTCCCTTTTGAAGTGTAGCAAAAGGAGAGGTAGCTTTTACAAGGGTTATGGTGTTGAAAAAATTCTAAGCTCTGATTTTTTAGCATGATTATCACTTCTTGTGATAAAGCATAAAGTATTTGCACTTTTGGAGAATTGTGAAAGGATAGTTTTTGTGAGTTCTTAGAGTATTTTTATAAAGCTACAGAGAAGAGAGAAAAATTTGGAGATTGGGGAATTTGTGTAATTGGGGTTATTATTGCATCATAATTGAAGAGGCCACTCCATTGGAAGCAGACCTGGAGATGTAGCCCACATTGAGTTAACTTCATTATCAATCAAATTTGTTCTCTTGTATGTTATTTGCAGTTAATTATTTCTATTATCGTAATTTTAATCAAGCTTGGTATTTCACATTCTATTTAAGCGTGATAAATCATAAGCTCGCAATAAAATACCTTGATCAAGAATGGGAGTAGCTCATGTGCATTATTGTATTCTTGATGTGTGTTGATTGGTAATGTTCATAAAAGGATTTGAGATTTGGAAGTGTTGTTCCATGTGTTATTCTTGAGAAAAAAAACCGCTAAAGAACCTTATGGAAGTTCCCTACTTCAGGCTAAGCTAACCCTCTTACGGGGGCTTCACCTTGTTGACCAATATTTTATCATGTTCATTCATAGAGAAGGTAATTAAATTGTTAAAAATAGAGTCAATTTGTTGTAGGTATTTGAGGAAGTAGGGGTCATGTTTATAAATATTGGGAGTAGTAAAATAGGTGTTTGGTAAAAATAGAAGATATTTAATAAAACAAGGGGTTAATTTTTGAAAAGATGTATTGGGAGGGGGTTAAACAAAAATATTTTTGGAGGTATTTATAATATTTGGTGAAACTAAACTAATATCTTCTTTAAAGGGTGGTTCACAGACACTGAGTGGCCACTACATCCACGGAAAAATCTAGGTAGATCAACCCGAAAGGATCTACCTGTCGGCCAAACTAGCAGGACCTAACCCCAAGGGCATTGAGGAGATTTGACCCCGTGACCTCTCGATAAGTGAGGTACTTAGTAACAAGAACTCAACCAACTGAGATATCCCTTGGGGCTTGAAACTAAAGTAATATCATATCAGTAGAGGAACCAATTTCCCTTGTGGACAAATGTACTTTATTTTTATATAAGATATAAATTAGCAAATTCTATTTATTACTAGAATGAGGATTTTTGGAGAATTGATAACTTTGAAATATAAGTTCCCACTATTATACTAATACAACTATTTCATAAATTCCACAAAGGGGTCAATTACAACATGTCTCCTAAGACTTGAACCGACATAGCTAAGAAACAAATTTCTCACCAAACCACTCAAATCCTTTGACAATTATTATCATTATTATTATTACAAAAAAAATTAATTAGTTGATAGGTGTGTCTATTTTGGAATAGGAATTCAGAATTTAAATTTAGTTATCAATAATTATTAGGTAGATTGTAGGGATTTAGCCTCCACAAATATACTAGAATGTTCACATTAATAGTCATAGATCAAAGGTTAAGATTTATCTCCAAATTTGTTATGTCTTTTTGTCCTTTTAGTTAAATTGATTAATTAAAATAAAATATCATATATGTGTTATGGTTTTTTGGGCATGCGGTATTATTAAGCTAGAAATCTTACTCATTGTCACATAATCTCACATTTAAAAATGATAAAATAATACTTACATCAACAAATTAAAAAATAGGAATAATTAAGAAGAAAATTAAAGTCAGTCATAAATAAAATACTTCAATTTCCATCTTAATTTTACATCAACTTTATTTAGAGAGAGAATTTAAAAAAAAAAACTTACTTTTTAGTATGAGGGAATATGTAATTCCTTCACTACTTAATATGGAGTTGAAAGATGGCATGTAAAAATAATATTATTGATATTATATGACACGTGATTCAATCTATATTTGGTCGTCATCTAATATTTTAAATAAAAAATTAGTGTCAACCTTAAATAATATATTTCAATGTCCATATTAAATAACATAAATCCATATCAATTGTATATAGAGAACAATAAACTTATTCAAGTAAAAAAACCTTATATTTTCACTTTCCTTTCTGAGAGAGATGTGTAATTTATTCCATTCTTTCTTTCCTTTTTAACTAGAATGAGAATTTTTATATTAAATCTACGTTGTCATCACAATTGAACACCTGGAAGTACATCATTTTTCATATAATTCTTCTAACGTGGTCTTTTGATCTACCCTAGCTAGCAATTTTCTTCACGATCTTCATACAGAAAACAAAAATAGGGCTCTCTATAGTGTAAAATTTATAGAATTGTCTCCCTAGGACACAACATTTACAAATCATTTTCCCACTAATTAGAAATTTAGACAAGGTTGACCATGTGTTGGGATTTCTCATTCAAATCTAATGACTTCTCTGGCAATAGAGATGTAATACCCCTACATCTTTGGATGATGTAAATACATGTACTTTTGACATACTTTTTTTTTATTAGGCTACTGAGCTAGAAATATATGGTGTGGCATGATTTCCCATGTAGTGACATTAGATGATTGTTTTAGGTTAGTTTCCTAGATACTTTTATGCCTAAGAGTTCCAAGATGTAAACACTGTAAAATTATACATATTTTCCTATATTAATAAAAATAAGGCTGGTTGCGGAGCCCACACCATGAAAAGAGTGTGGGGGGTGCAACTCCATATAGAAAGGCAACAGTTAGGTGTTTTTATTTGGGTGAAAAGTGCACTCTGGGTCCACGTGGCTTCAAGGAGTGTCAGATGGCTAGTGAAGGCCATGCATTTATTGAAAATGATTTTTTTTCTTTTAAAAGATAATTCATTCATTCAATTGATGAATCATTTATTCTTGGTGACTGATTAATCAATGAGTCCTGGGGGATGGACTCTAAAACTGGTTGGGGTTGTGGTTATTCAGTTAACTATACTAAATGGATGTATCTAGTTTTTATGTGAGCCCTGGTGGCTTTAGGAGATTAGTGGTTTTGAGAGATTGTTGGCTTTTATTATGGCATGTTGGCCATAGATTTCTTATGAGGACCCGATTTGGTGATATTCGGTGAATCCTTGTTGGGCTTTGGGACTGATTGTGGGATTATTCGTCTCAACTATTTGGCACATGGACACAGAAAATTAGCAAAGCTCTTGGAGCTATTGGATGAGACCGTTCTTTCCAACTATAAGTTGTGTTGGAAGATGGGCAATGTTGAGAGACTACGACTATGCCACTTGGGTGTTGGTTAAGGGGATGTGAGCCTATGGTTGGTGACTGTGGATACTGGGGTTGGTTCCATGGCCAGGTTTTTGTTATTGGTTTTATTTATTTTTCCTAAAGTTGTTGTCCCAGCTTGGGGTGACTTGTTCTTGAGCTTATGAACCACACGATCTATGGCTAGGAGGAATGTGGAGAGATCATAACAAGTTAGCTCTTTCCTTGAAACAAGTATTTGAGTTATTGTACATGATTATTAGCATGCAATATGTTCAATTAATGTTTTTATGTTTTATGTTGCGTTTAATTAATTTATTTTATATGTAATGTATAATGTTGAATGATATATAGTGTTGCATATCATATTTAATTAAATTGTGAGGTTTAGGTTAAAAGGCTAGCTAAAATAAACATGTACACTTTTGCATATAATTTCATATCAATTAATTGATTATGTAGTATTTTTATATTTATGTTGCCCTATTAGGGGTTGGGGACACTATAGATTGGTATCAAATCCACATTACAACACTCGGTCATAATTGGGCCAAAATTACATATTATTAACCATGTGTTAGAAGAAAGTCTCAAAAGTAGAATTTATAGAAATTTCTATAATTTTGAAATGAAAATATTTCCAAGGGATACCTAAAAAGGCTTAGAATAGATTGTAAATCATAGTTGATGGTTTTGGGGTTGGAGTGCACCAAATTTGGTACAAAATTGAAGAATTACAAGTTTTTTATGAACCATTTGACAAAATTCCTAATGACAAGAATGGTGTAAATTTACCCCGGACCATATTATAGTTGCCAAGAAGGGAACAATGATGGATAATATAATTCAATTATAGGGTGCAATGATACCACATCAAAATATAGTGTTTTATCGATATATGTCATGAGGTAGAATATCTTGATTGTTATCCTTGTCAAATTTGTATGAAGTTGTCAAGATATGAGGCCTAATATAGGTCGAATTCATGTTAATTTGTGACATATTATTTTACATATGTTGCATTATGTGTGTGTGTGTGTGTTTGTGTGTGTGTGTGTGTGTGTGTGTGTGTGTGTGTGTGTGTGTGTGT